>OMLP01044459.1:0-19763 GCA_900302685.1 Spondyliosoma cantharus
AAGTTACATAAATGAACACCTACATGGCATTAATGCAAGAATATGAATGTACTATTATGGATTGAAAGCTAGCTTTCTGTTTCCCTCCTGTCACATAACTCCACTTACATGACAACTTGACTTGAAAAAGAAGTCAATCTTCTGCTGCCTCTTCCTTTTTGGCCTCCCTAACAAAAAGAATAATGATCATGTTGAATAATATCAAAATCAGTGGATGTCTGTCAGTTACCATTAACTTTACCTGGCTTGCATTAACTTTGTTTGCCATCTGGCTTGCCTAATATTAGCTGACATGCCACAAAGCAAGACATAGTTTAGTTATTTACAGACAAAGTTCTGCATTATTAACTAGTTAAATAACCGTTGCAGACCTCTGCTCTGTTGGCTGTCTGCGGCAGAGTGACGGCAGCTCCGTGTTTGTTTACAAACAGCCTGTTGGGTGCGCTTCAGGGGGGATTTAGAGGTGGGTATACACAATGCTGACTGAGAAATAAGTTGGTATACCCTCGTATACCCTGGACTACACCTCTGCTTAATACTAAAGCAGACTTGAAACGTTCACTACATTTAATTATGGACATGTGCAGTTTCAGCCTCCCATCAGTGAATAACAATGTTCAGAAGTTTTTCTGCTACTGTGCATTGTTAGAAAGCATTATGTACTTATTTGTGAGTACTGACAACTTCATTTCTTTCATTGTCAAAAGATGTAAAGAACAAGGTATGTGATTAGGAAAATGTTTTTCTTTGTTTGGTGGAACAATGTGTATTTCCTGGTTCAGTTGCGGCAGGGGAAATTCACTGGATGTCATCTTTCTTGTCCCTTGTCAGAAAAATCATCCAAAAACAGAGTGGTATGGTTCGAGGCTCTTTGCCTGATTGACAGGTGTTGCAAGCTACCGCAGCTCCGTCTGTCCATTCGTCCAGTTTTTGCTGCTCATCCATTCCCCAAGTCATGACTGGCTACAAAAAAAAACCAGTGGTCCTCCAGCTCTTCCCACAACAGATAGAATACATTACACCATCAGTATGTCCTGGGTCTGCAACAGGGGCTTCCCCCAGTTGGCCATGCCTGGAATCCTCCCACGGGGAAGACTCCTAATTAGAAAACACCTCAATAGACCCCTCTCAACAAGGAGCAGGCGGCAGTTCTACTCTGAGCCCTGACACCCTGTGAGGGAAACTCATTTCAGCTGCTCGTATCCACAGTCTCATTCATTTTGTTCATTACCAAAAGGTCATGATCATAAGTGATAGTTGTAACGTATATATTTACTGGTAGATCAAGAGTTTCAGCTTTTGACTGAGATCCCTCTTCACCACAATGGTACAACACCTAAATCAAAGGGGCACTTTGTAGTTTTGGGTTAGACATTTTAATCAGAAGAGAAAGATCTTCATTGACGGATTTATTTATCTGTATGCCGAAACAAACTAAATAAACAAACTCTCTTTGTTTTCACGATTGAATAAAGTGAATAAACAAACCTACCTTAAAGGACAATGCAATTTCATACTTTGTTTATATGTGGCAGACCCTGCCACCTTTCTAGCTTTAAAGCTAACCCTAACCCTAATCTTCTTAGAGCTTGTTTTCCTCTGAGAACAGCTTGTTTATTGTTATAGAAAAAAATACATATTTCTGAATTTGTATTATTTCCTCATTAATATTGTAAATATTACAATTCTGAGTTTGAATTTCTTCTCCAAAACTACGTAGTGGCCCTTTAATGCCCATGCCAGACCTTTAGTTACTTGAACATAGTCACCAGTAGCAGCAGCTTATACCAGCTTAATTGTATTGTACACAGTTGGATTCACACACTCGAAAGAACTGGCCATCAAGCACATCATAAATGAATCTATCAAGTTTAAATTTGCTTTGCTTTGGGTCTCCTCAGGCCAGCCTGTGTCACTGTACCAGCCCTTGCTCTGTTCTTTAGGCTGCTTTTGGATGTGACTCGCTGGGTGTGTTAAAACAAACTCCGCTGCATCTTTTCTGCTTAGTTTGGTTTGGTTGTGAAAGCTGTCGATCGAACTCTGGCGTGGACTAAACAACAAGGCAGACGCCGCCTGAAGAGAAGGCTCTTGATCCACTCCCAGGCAGATTCTGAAGCGGTAGATATGTTATTTTTAGCATGAAGGCGAGGCTAAGCTACAATTAAATCTGTTGATTGTGATCTTTTCAGGAAGGGATGCTATGATTGATTCGCACAAGCGACTTAGTCAGTCTATTAAAAAGTGACTCACATCAAGATTCCACAGTAATACCCCCTGGGGTATTTTTGTCCTGTATATACCCTTTTTTGTAGTCTTGCAGTCAAGTTGAATTCTAAAAAAACACTAATAATGCTTATTATCAGTTATTTTGAATTCTTTGGGACATGAGAGTACATAAAACACACACTACAAGCATCTGGGTGCTGCGTGCCCTGCTGTCAACCTCCAGAATTTGATTTTCTCACATGCGTCCTGATGATTCGCTGATGATGCAGGATGACAGTCGCCAACGCTGTCCGATCCATTATTTACCTGTCAGTCTTTGTGCCTCCATGTTGACTCATCTTGGTTCATTTGTTGAAATTCAGTCGAATATCAATCGCCTCAGAGCTAAAGGAGAAAAACATGTTTTTTTCTTCCCTTCGTCCAAACTAAATGAACTGAACTACAGGTGTCGGAGCAACTTTAGAGTGTTTTCACACCCATAGTTTGTTTGCTCGGATCTGAGTCGGTTGATGGATTTGTAGAGTTGGAGTGTTTTTGCGTTTCTTTTCATGCACAGAAATAACCAAGCAAACCAAAGTGCAGCAAAGCCTGTGAGAACTTTCACTCCGCATACTAGTCCGATGTGCCCGAGGTGAGAGGGAGAAAGTAAATACAGGGAGAAAGTCCTGTCATCTGGACTAATGGATATTTCTGTGAGAGAAAAAATGCTATGCAATTTAAAAGCACGGTATGTAATATAATCTCTGGGTTTGAACATTGTCAAAGTTCAGTTCCAGTCGTTTTTAGACATTTTACAGCAGAAATGTTACATATTATATCTTTAACATGACAACACATTGTCAAGCGTATACCAATCAATACTACAGTATACACTACCTGTTGAACTTCCCAAATGAATTGCACCAAGGGGTAAAATGAGTCAGACTTAACCAAACTAAAAACTGCAGCTGTGAAGCCACTCTTGTATCTATGCCTCCTGCAGTCATTATGTGCTTCGTATGCCAAACCCTAGAGTGATCAACAGTCGCATGTGGAGTGGACACTGTAATGTCAGGAAGTTACATGTCGGCTGCCGGTTAGAGAAGGGGGCAAAGAAGGTGAAGAAGAAATGAGGAGATCAGAGGCGGTAAGGAGGAGAAACGGATATTGAATATTTGAAAGAGCAAGACAGCGGGACGGAAAAGAGGACGGTCGGGGGGGTTGATGAGAGGCTGCCATCGTGTAGGAGTGAAAATAAAGAGGCAGGATGAAAAAGACGAATGGAGGCATAGGCAGAAGGGGAGAAAAGAGGTGAAGAAAACACATTATGGGAGAAATAACAGAGACGGAGCGACGGAGGCCAGGACAGGAAGAGTCAAGCGGAGAGCATAATTTGCTAGAGCGAAATGGACCACGGACCACTGTGGTGCTTAATTCCCCAGTTTAACGTCAAAGTGAGCTCCATCGGGCTAACACGTGTACAGCTAGTGCCCAATTTGGCTTTAGTCTGGGCTGGAAAAACAGGTTGATCCGGTCCAAACAGGGAAGAGTCAAAAAGTGAATTACATGACGTGTTGCTTGTCAAACTGTGTAGATGGAGACTGTAATCTAGAGAGGTCCAGTGGTAGTTTGCACTTCCTGATTGCCCGCACAGGCTGGAAAATGACCTTAAATTACAGTGAGCTGACCAGCAGGCCATGAAGTAATTGGCACATGGCAATGCTTTCAACAACTCTTCTTTATTAAATTGAACGCTAATGTAACATTACATTGGCTTTTGCCATTAGGCCTGTGAGGCAACGCTGCCTATTGCTATCAATGCTAATGGCTGTGTTGCTCATTGCTTTGACAAATCTGCCCATAAATACGGCGCTCGGTGTTGCTCTCATTACATGGCCCGGGTCTTCAGAGTTGTGTAGGATGTAATGGGTCGAAGTGAAGTGTTGTTTAAGTGTTGTTACTTCCCATCAGATGGCAGCTGCGTCTCTAACAATCCCCTTAATACGTCCCACTTGACTTCTCGCCTTGTTGTTGGGTTGAGTTTCCGTAAACAAGCACAAGTGAAGTCAGGGAGGTGAAAGTCTGCTGCCGGCGATGTTACCCAGCAGGGGAGACGTTATGTGGATGCGAGGCTCGGCCTTTACGGCGAGGCCTGGGAATACTCCATATTATAGAAGTCTCAAACACACAACTTATACAGGTGATGAGTTGTGTCCACATACTCCTGCAGCGTTTTGGGGCACCAAGGCGGCCTGTTAGTTAAAAAGGGCATCCTCATCAAACTGTTTGCTCGAAAGACACTGAAGCCTTCCCGAGGTGCAGGCGCAACCAATCACAAGGGCAAGTGCACATGAAATTGTGTTTTCTTCAAGGGATACAGTAGGAACATTGAGTCGGCGTTCATCTGCTTGAACAATAAACATGTAACTATTTCGTAACATAACAAAACACATATTCATCACTCAAAGCCATTTCATGTTGGTTAAGAAAAAAGAAAAAAGAAAACTGTATGAACTTTAAGTCATGGTTGGGGTAAACAAGCACAGGACTTGCATTCAGAAGACCGCTGTCCATCACGTACATCATGTAATGTCGGTAACGTAATGTAGTATCTTAAGTGATGTAGGTATGTTTGCAATGGAATTTATAGAAATAACAGTTATTTGAACCCAAACCACAATGTTTTGTGACGAAGAAGGTCCGGTACTTGAGACACTGGGGGACACTTAAAACCTCCAGTGCAAATAAACTGAGAATGGCTTTACAGTAAGTACTTTGAAGTAAGAGACAGAGTGGGACAGTAGTTAAACCTTTGACATAAGAAATAGTTGCATTTTCATTGATTCTGGAACTTTCAATGCGCCAAATGCAGTGGAACAAAAAAATGAATGAATGTCATTAAACTCTCTGTGGGGGAAATTACATCAGACATGATGTATTTCTATGTGTCTTAAAACATGTCCGGAAAGGAATCTTAGTATTTTTTTTATGGGAGCTACCAAATTAACTTTCTGTATTTTGTTCATTAGCGATGCAAAGCGGCTATCTAAACCCTCTAAGAGTCAAAGACGTGCAGGTGCAGGCGACCAGAAGTCTGATCAATGTTAAAAACTTGATTGATGCTGTTGAAGGTCTTAACATTTGTATTGAGACGGGTGTAATGTTTTGCAAGCAGCACCCGTTAGCTCCCCTATTACACTTACCTTGTCGGATTTTCCTATGTAAAATTAATTCGAGCAGTTGACAACAAAGCCCAGCCAGTTTGGTTTGGTGGAAAGTTTAGTGTTACGGTTATGTTTTAGGTATGCTAGCTGAAGACTGCATTGTAACGAGATGATCAGTGTTATTCACAACACCTGTCAGTGGTTTAATTGTTGTGGCTGATTCGTGTATTTTTACCAAGTAACAGCTTCTACAGAATCTTCTGGACTTTTTCGTTTTGTTTCTAAAAGCAGATCAAAAGCAGTTCCAAAGTCAAGTCCTACCACTGCAGCACTGGGGCCGTATTTCTCTCTACTACTGAGATTTATCTATAAGGTAACTGCTGATTCAAATGAGATCCATCAAATGCTAATAGTCGAATGCTTAGTGAAATAGAGGGGTGTAAAGTAATATACTTTAAATATTGTCATTAAATCCATATTATTCCAAACTTAATTCATGTTTTTTTTAAAAGCTATCATCTTCTCCTCCGTTTTCCCCTGATCACAGTGCAGGAAATGATGTGTCACTTTCTTCCTCTCGGTTTCCCCCCCGGGCAACATTAAAGTTTCATCACATGTAATAAGTAGTGATTTCAAAGGGTAATGTCATGTAAAGTAAAATAAAAGAAAAAGGTGAAGGCTGTACGGTTGCATAGTGATCCCACTTGATCTCGTTTCAGTCTGCCCAGTGTGCAGCAGAAACAACTGAAAGCTGTTGATCAGCAGCCAAAAGTTAAAGATGTCTGTGCGTCATGCCGGGCTGACTGGGACTGAGCCACAACTGATCTGGGATCTGAAACTTAAACTTCAGTAGCGGTGTGTGCCTCTTTGGGATTGAGGTATGACAGCAATTCAAGGGCAAAACGCTCTGACTGATAGGGCTCCATCTCCCCTTTGGCATATTATCAATCTTATATCAAACCAAATTGCCCTCTTCTCAATCTCCATTGAACCATGTGTGTCTATCACCCACTCTATCTGGACCACATGCTAACTGTTAAATTGATCTGCGCGGGCATCACACAGGATTTGCCTGAGCTTTTTCCCTCACTCTGTGCAAAGGATGACTGTGAGCAGGGGGAGAGGAGAAACACAATCATGCTGACCTTGGATGAGCATCCTGCTGGATATCAGCAAACATATTTATTCACACAGAGCAAAAACCACTTGTCATTCACAAAATTTCACACAATGTAACCTGGATAACAACCTCACTGTCGAATTTGTTACTGAAAGGATTTTGAATACATCAACCTTCTAGATGACAGACCGTGTTTTTCAACTTTAAAGGTAAAAACAAGTCATGCCAGAGGCCCCGTGAGGCTGTATATGAGCACAATGCTGCTCTGGGGTAAATGCTAACATTTGCCGATTAGCTCTATAGCCGAGGATGTGGGGAATGTAATTGGTTTTGCAGGTATTTGGTCATTAAGTATTAAACACAGAATAAAAAATGTGACCAGGCGATAGAGCTAGATGAAAAGTCGGGATCAATAAAGTTTGTATAATTCACCATGAAGGAGTTCATCCTCTGGGGACTATGGACGTTGTCTATGATTTTGTGCTAGTACATTAAGAAGTAGTTGCAATATTTAACAGAACAAATAAAAACTTTGACCTGCCAGTGACGCTACAGGAAAAGGACATCAGTTTAAGAAGAGTTCATCCCCTGAGGACCATGAATGTCTGTACCAAATTTCATCTCAATGTGTCCAATAGTTAATAAGACATTTCGGTTTGGACCAACGCGCCTACATTGCAACAGTCAGAGCCATGCTGGTTCATTCTGACACAGGGATGTGCTGTCTCTAAAAGTCTATGCAAGTCATATGAAGTTAAAGATTGATGACTGTCCTTTCTACGGGGTCAGTGCTGCCCCTAGTGGCTGAAGATATAGTGTTGGAGAACCGGTGATTTAACTTTTATACTCTATTTTCTTTACAACACACACAACTATGTTCGCCAATTAAGTGTGCCTACTCTTTTTTTGACTCTAACACATCTACTCAAAAGAAACAGCAGAAACACCACCTGCATCAAGGTGATGTGAATTTGTAATTAACTAGAATAAATTGCAGGAATTGAGACGATGGTGTTAACTGTTATCCATTTCTTTATCCTACAGGGTCCTCCACAAAAAAAGTACACACCTGTGAACTGAGGTATGAACAAACATCTGTTGTATTTCATTTACATATTGTGTCTTAAGATAGATTTGTGTGTGTGTGGGGGGTGATTACCTGATTATGACTGGTTGAGTGTGATTCTGAGGACGAGATTCGGAGCTGAATTTGAGGGCTCACATGTGAATCCCTCAAAAGCTTTCGGGTGTGTTGTTTTGAGCAGCCAGCGTGCGAAAGGGTCTTGAATAGTTAATTCAAACGGGGAATTTTAACAACCACCGTTTCTTATCGTGTTACTAACTTTGCATTGCATCGTTCTGTGACCGACATCTTCACTATATATTCGGAGGATCCCATGTGGAAATTGCCTCAGTATATCCCCGCTATCATTTTTCCATCCACATAATCTAGAGGCTAGATTGGATTTTGCTGTTGTTGGGTAAACTCCTCCTATCTGCAAGTCATTTTTCCAAGAAAATCCATTTTATTTCCCATTGAGTTTTGTGTTTTGAAAATTAGTCTTCAGATGTCAAAGGTTGTTTTGACATCGAAAGGTCATGAAGCACACCTGTGTTTTTCTTTTTCTTTTGTTTGTTCATTTTACATGGTTTTTAGCCACATGGAGAGAGCGTGGACACTGCGGCGGTTTCAGCAGCAGTGATTTCCCCTGTGCTTTCAAACCCACAGGAAATGATAGGACTTGACAGCTGCGTCCCACTGTTTGATTTAATCAACTCAGTGTTTCTATGTTTTGTATTGATTCATGTAGCTGACCCATAAAGGTTAATAAAAGAACGCTGATCTAAACATTTGATACGATGTTAGAAAAAAAAAAAACAACCTCATATCATGTCCACACTTTAACAGATTGTAACTGTGCGGTGCACTGGCTTCACTGGACATTATTGCTGTCTTACATTAAGCACGGAAATGAAATCTCAGCGGTGTCAATCAACAAGAGTGACTAGAAAGATAATAAGAAAAGAAAAATAAGTTATTGCAGCCTTGTCCTTCAGTATTCTGAAAATATCAAACAAACTGTTTTCTGTTACTTTCAGGAAGCCTTTACTCTTCATTTGTTTTACTATTTGTGACAATGACAGAGACTTCATACCTCCGGTAACCAGGTTACAGTGGGAATCTTATTTTATTTCTGCTAATTCATATATGAAACCTTAAGACAACCACATCTTAAGTTTGCTATCCAACAGATTTCCGAAAACCTGTCGGTAAGAGCAACATGTACGCACGGTCAGGATTACCTACAGCTTCATCGGCAACACGTCAACAACACTCACTTCAAACACGTCGAACTCAGCAGCTTGGTTAATGGTCTTAAGTTTCAAATTATTATGCACTAGCCACCCCTCTAGCATCGGTTTTGCCTGTCAAGGGCTGCATGGCCAAGTTAGCAAAAAGTACAGCTTATGCAATGTCCAGTTAGACTTTCAAAATAAAACTTTTCACATATAATGACAGATGTTCGATTAGACTCGGATCTGGGACATTTGGAAGCCACGTCGACGCCTTTAGCTCTTTGTCAAGTCCCTCAAGCCATTCCTGAGCAGTTTTTCTGCTGCGTCAGGGCTCATTGTCCTGCTGGGGGCCACTGCCGTCAGGGAGTACTGTTTCCATGGGGGGCAGTACTTGTTCCACAATGGTGTTAGGATGTGTGGTGTGTGTAGCATCCAAATGAATGCCAGTACCCAAGGTTTCCCAGGAGGAAGTTGCATCGTCATGAGACGGCCGTGTTATTCACATCACCTGTCAGTGGTTTTAATGTTATAACTATGACTAGTAAACACAAGGAAAGGGATTGACATGGGTTATGCAGTCGCAGACAACAAGCATTCAATTTAATTTTGGTTGTTGAGCACAACATGCATGAGTAGATAAAGGATAAAGTAAATCTGACAGACATTTGCATTTGAAACATCGACAGTAAGCAGCACAAGTTGTTGTTCTTTGTTAATATCAAAGGCCACTGCAGAATAACGACTTTAATACCTTAATTAAAAATGACTGTGGTTAAAATAACATTTGATTTTTCTGCTTGTATTTAAGGCAGGAATCTGAATAAATGGATAAATTTGGCCTTTTTGCACCTGACAGTGTAAAAGAACCAATTAAATTAATTGGCTGTTTGTTTCACACCTTTTCTCCCATTTTCACCAGATAGGAGGTGGCTGAGTGTCACAGACTGTTACCTCTAAACGTGCTCAGCTTCATATTTGTCTAATTGGACACTCCTGGGGACCTTTACACACTGCAGACGTGTTATTCTTCTTTGTCTTGTATAACTGTCTCTCACAGTAGCTATTATCATAAAAAATGCCCCGGCTCTTCATGTATCTTGCTCTTCGATCGCTCTGCTGTTTTATTGGCTGATAACTAATTAGGGAAATGGGTTTCTGTGGCACATGCTGAGGGATTTGATTGTTGCCTGAGTGGCTGTTTTTTAAAAACATTTTTATGTTTCGTGACAGTGTCATCTGACAAAACATGTTACACAAAAAAAAAGAATCGTTTCCTTTGTTTACTTCTCAGAGAGCGCTGTCACGAGCTGACATTGTTTTTCTCACTCATATGTTTTATTCAGTGTCTGAGCCCGGCTCGTATTGACTTTTGTGCAGATTAGAATTCTCCGTTTGTTTTATGCCACTGTATGTTTGCAATTACAGGACAAAAAAGTATTTGTTGGCAGCGTTTATGTAATTAAAAAAGGTCACGGCTTGAAATTTAACATCTGACAGTCTAATTTTAGGCAGTCAGAGTGGAATGACAACGTTCTTTGTGCCAACATGTCATCGTAGAGCAGGAGAAGAATGACAGAATTTCTTTTAGGAACCAGACATATGTACTGTGTATGTACATTATATGATGTGCATATGTTTCACTTGTAACACGGAGCTGTGGCGTATGAGACTCACTGACAGAAGACATATGTGCTTTCAGACTGAACACAAAGTAAATCTGTTTCTGGTCTTATCCATAAAAGTGTCTGCTCTGGTGTTTTTCCTGTCCCCATCTGTAAGCTACAATTAGACTGACTCGTAATATTACCAGGAATAATAGTAGTTTACCTCATTTTCCCCCAGAGCCTCTTATTCTTCTCTTGTTCACCCTCAACAGTTCTTTGTATGGAATATGATATATGAAATCTAAAAATATATATACAGATTTGGATGTGCATTTTGTATTTATGTATGCCTTTAGGGTGTGATAATTCAATGAAAAACATGCATTATGACAATTACTTGCCAACATTTGACTAACGCAGAAGTAGTTTTGAATACTTGGCGTTCAGGCTCACCAAGGTGGGCGTGGTCTCAGCCGTGAGATGGAGTTGCATTATCCATACAAAAAAGAAAAACAATCGGCCCTCATAATAACAGTCAGTAGGTAGTGACTGTTAGGTGTCTGGTCCAGGGGAACCAGGACATGGCATGCTGTGACTCCCCACTCTTACCTCTCCCAAGAAAGACCAGCAGCACGACTAGAATCAAATGTAGAAGTTTATTGACTTTCGAAGCAAGAAGTGCCCGAAACAACAAACATACATTTCCTAAGTAGCCCTACATTTCTCTTGCAAAAAGAACAAAAATGTAAATAAACAACAACCAGACTGATCTCCTGACCAGTAAACAAAAGAAAAAAGGAAGGCAAACAAAAAGGGCTCCTCTCTCATACCGACTGTATTCCATGTTACCGTATTACATGTTAACACTGACAATCAACAAAATGCATTTAACAAGCTCACCAGCACACCAAATCTTCTTTGGGGCTTAGGGAAGCTGTCACCATTCCTCTGGTTCAATCCAGACGGAGCAATCACCTCGAGGTGACCAACCGGGAGGCCCAAGTTGTTTCCACTTCATTTCAAACACACTAATAGTACACACACACACACACACACACACACACACACACACAAACACTCACTGAGGTGAGGAGAGAGAGATTAACAGCACACGTGAGTGGGCTCATATGACCGGGGTCATCATTCGCTGTAAGCTAACGCTAGCTAAATAACACTAATAGTAATCAAAGTGGTGATTGAAGCTTTTAAGACAGTACTGACATCTAAGCTAGTTAGTGTTAAAGTAATTGACAAAGCAAATGCATACAAAAAAAATGAAATACATACAACAATTTGTACTGTAGTTCACTTTTTTGTCAATTAAAAAGTGCAGCGAGCCATTTATCAAAGATGATATTATGACACTGGTAGTCAAAATAAGAGCATAATAATGCATATTGGTCGGCAATCAGACACAAAAAACAGTTTGATTCAAACTGAAAGGAATGAGCGTAAAGATGTCTGCCCCTAAACTAGACTGTACATGAACAGAAAGCCGGTCATGTGTCATGTCACAGCTGACATTTTGACTTTTGAAAGCAGGTAAAAGATCAGATGGGTGGTACTTTACAACATTAATGACGGCTGGTGTTTCATTGAGCTGAGTGAGTTGCAGGGCTCTGGTCTCGTGCATGCTCACTCACTGGGGCTCGTACTGGAACGGAGCCCTCGTTAACATAATTGGTCTCACCTGTGCTTTTCACCTGTGCAGGAAAACGCTGTGAAAACAGGTCTGTTACAGTAGTACGGATGTGAAAGCATGTATTTGATATTAAAGCATGCGGTTCAGCTATAATTAATCAATGCACAGCACAGTAAGCGATATTGAGATCCAGTCGCGGCTAAAATACTTCCAGTGGACACAACCCGACTCAGTAGCTGAGGTCAACAGATGGGTGTTAGAATACACTTGTTTGCTTGATAAGTAATCAATCGTACGACACTGATCCCCCACAAGCCCTTTACCAAAATCACCAAAGCTCAACAGACGTGATTAGAATACGACTTTGGCTTGTGTGTTTAACATGGCACGGGTACACCCCCAGCTTGTTGATGGTAATTAAGATTAAGACTCAATAAAGTGCACAGGCTGTTCCGAATTACAACCTCAGATCAATAATATATACATGTACAGGTGGAATGCAGAAGCTCCCTTGCAGCGAGCCGACCTCCGGGGCTCCTCTGTGTCTTCTTTGGTCTTCAGTTAGTTCTCGCAAAGCCCGGTGTGTTTGGGCTCGTTATCCTGCTGCAGTGTGAAGTCAAGTCACATCGTGGCCAGACTAAAGGATTCGAAGGGAGCAGCGCATGGCGCTCAAAAAACACTCGATCAGTTGAATCCAAAGCTTGACCGCTCCATCAGAAGATCAATGCATCGAGCTCAGTTCCCTGAGAGTTGGAAAAGAGACTTATTCACAGATATAGAATTCGATAAAATAAAAAAAAGCGAGACTCTAATCAGCGACCGTCCCGTCAATAGAGGGCTGCCTTGTGGTGTCTCAGAGGACGACTCGCAGTTTCTAAACCACAAAATGCTTGAGGTGGGCAAAGAAATAACAGAATTTTACAGCAGACGACTGTTAAAAGTCCTATTTACTGATGGATCCAGGTTCGAGACGTATGATAGTAATAGGAGGGTGTATGTAAGAAGACGAAAAGGAGAGAGAATGATACCACATGTTTCAAACCCAAACATGGTGGGGGGAATATTCAGGCCTGGGGCTGTTTTGCCTCCTCTGGATTTGGACACCTGCACAGAATTGACTCCAGTCTGACCAGAGGAGTACACCTCCGCTTTTCAGAGACACGCTGCTCCCTCTGGTTTGCATCTTCTGTGGAGAAGGACTCACACTGCAGCAGGATGATGAGGCCAAACACACCTCAAAGCTAACACCCGGTGTTTCCCACACATTAATGTATTTGTGGTGGTTCGTCACTATGTCAACATCGGCTGCCACATATTGATTTTCTATTTTTGGAGCTGCGCATCCCGTTTTCACTCACTCAAGACAGCGCACCCGTCAGTGAATAGCGTGATATGATATACTCTGATACAGTGGCGTGTTTAGTCAGCTGGTAAAACCAACGAAGAAGAGGAGGACGACTATTTAATGCGGTTGGCTTGATCGTAACTTCCTCTGCAATCAAGACGGCTCCCACAAAGAGCGCCATGCCTTGAAGCCAGTTCCTGTCGTGGCCAAGCCGTGTAATTACATCGTCATGTTGCACTGGGAACTTTTTCCCAAAAGCTAACATTGTGAAAGACACATCTGTCAAATGGTAATAAAAGCCTCACAACCCCCGCCAAATGACTAATTTACTGTCATAATTTGAGCAATTCGGTCCAATAAAATTTGGAAAGTCTAGAAGAGCCGCCCGATCACATTATATTTTTTCCTTATTCAAGTTAGCTCGGCGCTAAACCGGAAGTTAGCCAACTCGGGCGGTGGAAGTCTTGAGTGCACACGCTTGATGGCACCCCAGCTGGACAGCCACTGCTACCATTAAAGTCTGATTCTGTGGGCAACACTGAAACCTAAGAAGAATTTCATTCAGTTTTATTCAAATTGTTTAACTGGTATCATAATTTCTGTTGAAAAAAATAGTATTGCTAATGCATTTAAAAGTAATGTAATATTTTGACTAGTTGTCTCAGCCTATTGGTCCTACTATATGTTCAGGAGTGGCATGTTGGTGATGCTTTCAGTTCATAAAACATGACACATTTTTCTCTTAACCTCTTCTGAAAGGAAGCTTGCCTTGGTATTTTTTGGCACATGCCATTTTAAAAGCATTTTTGAAGTGGGAGCTGCGCCCGATGCGCCGCTGCATACTTGGCGGTTTCAGAGGCCGTGGAAGAACCTCTCAGGAAACAGATTAGTGGGAAGTCTCCCATGTAAACGTCGGGGAGCATTTCAGCTTAATCATGAAATACCAGCAAGGTGGAAAAGTCATGTATGCACCCATTTCAAAAACCAGAACCACTTGTAGCCACAAACCCACTGCCAAATCTCCCCAGCCCCGACCACTGAGAACATGGTAGTGATGAAGTAGGGGTGACCTCATGAGCAGAAGCCTGTTGTCCCTGTCCAGCAACACCTCGTGAACCGGGTCCCACATCCTGCTGCTGTTGGCCGCTCCCGCCGTCCGCCGGGTCCTCTCCGAAACCCGCAGAGTCTGCTCCATTTCCGTCAGACAAGGACTAATGACGAGGAGCTGCTGTATCCCTCATTACAGCGTGTGAGAGTCAGAGAGCAGGAGAGGGTCGGAAATTACTTAAGTCTCTTATTACTCACATAAAAGCACGAGCTAGAGTTGCAATTACCTACATGCACCTCAGGATATGTGGAAGCAGAAAAGAGAGCCCTGGTGTTGTAATTCCTCCCGACTGCTCGCCTCGGGGTGCAGAAATACATTCGAACGGTTTGACGACATGTGATGCCCGTGGAAGAAATGAGAGCAACTGCTATTTTCTTCTGGAAGCGACTTTCCCTTTCCTCATTTCGGTGGAACAATTCATACGGACTGTGGCGTTAGTGCATGACTGGACAGAATGTGAATTTCCACCTCGTCTGACGGCCACTGGCGGAGTGGAAAACGGCAGCACGGCTATTTCATATGCAATTCATCATCGTGTCAGACGCTGTGCACACGCGGTCTCCTTTGCGCAAATGTTTGCCTGTTGTTGGTATTCTGCCAGTGTGTGAACACATGTCCGGAGTCCTCTTCACTTTTGACAGTCTAATGAAAATTGTCAAACAAACACACGCCGTGGCCCCTGCGCAGCCCCGAGCGAGTCCGCTACGTGATCATAAATCACCAGCAGAAAAAAAAGCAGAAACGTGTTATTATCTCCCCGCTGTAGCCATGCGCTCGGCCACGGATGTTGCTTTATAATTCCAGCCAGCACGGCCACGGTGAATTTATTCCATTATGTTGCCATGAGCGTGCGTGTCTGAGTCGTGTTTGTGTGCCGATCTGCAGCGCACGTGCATGCTTTTAAGGCCCTGGCTTTATCAGCACCGCTGCCTGAATTTCTCTCAGACTAGAGATAAAGCTCTGGGGCCTCCGGGCTCAAAGCCTGCGACTTCCTACAGCACGCGAGCCGGTTGTCATTCAGCCGCGGCTGCTGGAGGGAAAGATGAGGCATGTGGGGTGAGATTATTAGCAGGGAATGCAGCTAAGTGACATGACAATGCCCATGTATGAGTACTCATGCATTTACAAGTGAGTGAGTCTACATGTGTTTTTTTTTGTGTGTGTGTGTGTGCGTGTGTGTGTGTGTTTGTGTGTAATTCTGTGGTCATATATCATTGTTGTTTGAGGAAAAGCACCAGGGATTAGAGAGAAAGAAGACGGAGGGTTTCAGGTGTTTTTGGGGATTTGCACCCGGTGCTTTCGCCCAGGGATTCTCCCATTCCTCATTCAGGGTCGCTCTTCAAGCCGAGGAATGTCACTCTATTCTTAAAGCCTGCTCCGCACTCATATAATCAAGGATGATTTCACCTTCCAGAAGTCCTTGCGCAGCTCTTACTACTTGGACCACTGCTGTTTTATTGTATTTCTTCTGGTTTCAGCCCGTGTCCTTATCCAGTTCACGCTGCTCATGGGAAACGGTTGATGCAGGATTTGAGCTTGAATTTTTCAACTGCTTAAATCATTAACATAATGACTTTATGGGGTGAAATAAAAAAGTCCTACAGCTACTGAAACTATGGCGACAGTAGAAAGTAACTTAAACTGGCGATAGAAAAGTTTTAGCTTTAACATAGCATTATGAAATAAATGTTGATTGCACAGCGTAATGACTGCAGAATAATGACACCATCAGCGTTTAGATCGGTTCCCTATAGATAGCTTCATTATGCAGCTCAGTCTGCCACAAGGTACGAAAGGCTCCATTTAGAGTACAACCCCTGTCTGCTTTCATGTCTCCGCTACAGACCAGACGACTGAATGAACTTGTGTTCTTCCTCCTAACGTTTTCTCTGACTCCCCCGTCCACGGCCACACCAACCCCCCGCTGTATCCTTACACTTAAAAGGCGGCCTTGATCATTCTGCTACAGATCAGGGATGCTATCTAACATGCGTGGTGATAAAAGGCAGAGCTACCTGAAGTCAGACACACAAAAAAACATTGACAGCGTAATATAATATGACCGTGTGATAAAGGCCTGAGCTACATAAAACTCAGCAGAGCCCAAAGCCCCATCAGTCCCTTTTAATTCAATCAAGCCTAATCGAATATCAAACTCGATAGACCTTTATCACTCTAAATTGAACCACCCATAACCGCTCAACGGCCAAGTAACAATCATTAGGCCGATTTTCAGGTTCTTAATTTTATTTTGGGCTGCTGCTAGAATAGGTTTACATGCTTTTCTCTCTCTCTGAAATGGCCTGTTCTCTCTAAAGCCTCAAAGATACCAGCCTCCTCAACATGTCTCATTTGTTTTGGATTGGTTTTGGTTTTCCTGGATTCGTCCATTTATCCACATCTGCACCAAAAGTTAATGGACTCGATTCTGGAGAGACACCCATCCTCCATCCAAGTTTTTGTGTCAGGCTGACAAACCAACCAAGAAACCAACCAACCACTGACTGTTGGTTGACTTTGTCTGCAGGTGATCGGGCGGTAGCGCACCATGGGTTTAAGCTGTTTTTGTACGTTTCCTGCTACTGTGCTGCTCAGACCATTAAAGTCTACTGTAGTGAAAAAAGTGAAGTGATACAAAACCAAAATCCGGTAGGGGGCATTCTCTTCTGCTAGAAAATTGAAGCGATTTTAATACTAAAATGAATCTGTTTGGATTATTTTGACATTACAATACGGGAAAACAACATCCTGTTTTGATAAACAGCTACGTTTTAGTGCAGGGAGAACGCGTGTTATGCCTCTTTCTTCTTAGGCACGTTTGCAAGTAGTAATACCACAGTGTAGAAATACATAAAAATGGAACTTTAGTGAAAGTACAAAGCCAAAATATACTTAAAGAAGGCTTAAGAAGGTAAAGTACACATTAAGCAGAATGGCCCAAAGCAGAATAAGATGATATGAATATATATTAATATATTAATATTTAATACTGCAGTTGGTACAGGTGAAGCTGATTTTAATTGATTTATGTATGTATATGTTATATATTACTATACATTACCCTGCTATTCCTATGTCCCTGGGGACCAACAAAGCCTTAATGCTTGACATTAACATTTGCCCGGGGCAAGTAAACTCTGTGTTTGGGCAAGCAGAATGCCTCATGCAGCTCTTCGATCCATTTTCTATGAGAAAAACAGTCATCGCTGTTACCAGACAAGTTCACTGTGTGTCCTTGATGCAGACAAATCAGAGGCTGGTTCAACAGGTTCGAGAGTTGTCAACCAATCAATGCCATTGCTGCGAAAATAAAAGCTCACATAAAGGTTTGATACACACTCTGCACCCACCTTTGGATTCACATGAAACCACCTGGTCGACACTTCCAACGAAAAGCTGTTAGATCCTACCTGTTTGCAGGAATGACGGCTGGAAACAGGGTTAATGAGAGCGCAGAGTCGGAATCATACAGCAAAGGTGCCATAACAAGGCTAGAAAGCTCCACAGAGCTGAGAGTTCTTTGGGTTCAACACTATCACTTCACACAGTCAATATTATGTCCTTTTTTCTTTTTTTTTTTAAAGGAATGAATGCATTTTTCACCAAAGCATTCTGATGGCAGCGGCCTTTTTCCGGCCTGCCCTGCTTCACATTCACAGCAGTTGAAATCCTTCCTCGAACTGTCGGTGCCTCTGAGCAGCTCCGACACACCGGCTTGGAGTTCAGTGCCTTGCTTAAGGGCAACTCAACTATTCACTTTACCCTCCCAGATTTTCCGCTCATGATCAGAGATTCATGTGTGTGTGTGTGTGTGTGTGTGCGGTTGTGTGTGTGTGTTGTGCATCACATAAGTGACCATCTCCCGAGCGCTCTCTGGAAGGAATCGGGTGCCCTAGGGTTACGTTATAATAAGGTGACACTTGCCTCCTCTCTGCCTCTTTCCTCTCCCCCTCCCGTAATTCCATCTGATTTCTCGCAGCGCTTCCCCTCAGAGCCACTATTCCTCCAAGTTGCCTCGAGAGCAAGGAGCATCCGCGGGAATGTCAGCGGCGGACCCGTGTGTCCGTTATAGCTCTCGGGGATCCGGTGAGGAGGAGCGGAGTGCAAGAGAGTGCTTTCTAATGACAATGGCACTCACATTAGGGTCGCGGTACAAAGACGGAGGCCGTCCCTCTGTTCCCCCGCTGCGAGACACGCAGAGTGCAGCTCTTATTTGAATAACTCCTCGTGCTTTTAAACTTTAAAAGATATGCGCCGAAAACCAGATGTTTGCCACGGGCTTCTCCTCTAACCTGAAAATCTCTGCATACTGCACGTGAAACGGCTCACCGCGATTTCATAGTTTATTTTCTTGTTTAAAGATTAGCTCCAGGCAGCGAAACAAAAGATAGTGACATGCTAGGGAACACAAAATGCAAATCAGTGAAGCAGGGTTTTTTTTTTTTCTTCTTCATGGTCTTTTTTTTTTACAACAGCACAGACTCCTGAGAACTTTGCTTATCTCACACGTTTTCTTTTAATTACTGTTAACCGGCTAAGATTTTTTGGGGGGCTGTAGAGGGGGTTGTAGTGAGTGGACACGTTCACCAGAACATAGGCGGAGGCGAGGAACAAACAGGCACCTGTGTCAGGAAACCACGGCGGAGCAAAGGCCATAAGAGGAGGTGCAAATTGGCTCCATGCGGCGTCAATTCTTGGCCCCACCTGGTCCCACTTTTCGCACCTTTTTTCCAAACCCAAAACGGCAACTGTTACGTGATGAGCGCTCAGCATGCCGGGCAGGTCGTGAAGCTGCACAGAGAGCTCTGATTCCCGTTGGAAAGAGCGGGTCCAGGATGTGTTTTCTATACGGCCCTTTGTCTTCAGGTGTGCAGATGCTCGTTACTTGCCGTTTTCAGAACATTGTCCGCGCTCTTTTAAACTCCTTTCAGACATAAACCTCTTTACATTCAAACTGATGGCAAATTTAACATGTTGGTCTCTTGTGTTAATAGGCAGCCTGGCAAGGACATGCACACGACTATAGAGGGGCAGGGGCTCAAAGTCAAATTTTTTCTGGCCTTAATAACACAATGTGCAGATTAATTAATGTAAAATGAATAAACAAAGTACTTATAGAAAGCTAACTTCTTAGCTGTGTATCCTGTGCAGCTGTGAGTGATATGCAATTGCCATTTCTTTTGTGTCAACAAATTATTGTCAACATGAGTTTATTCACATTATCATAATACTGAGGTTTGGAAGACACTGGTTTATTATTAGGCTATGTATTGGAGG
>OMLP01044459.1:19783-33303 GCA_900302685.1 Spondyliosoma cantharus
ATGTGGTGATAAAAACTTTCAACGTCAGCGCTAGAGGGTGACACGGGAGTGGATTTCATCTGTCGCAGGGACGTGCACATGATTATAGAGGGGCGTTTGTTTTCAGACCTTAATAACACAATATGTAGATTACTACAGTACTTATAGAAAGCTAACAGCTGTATATCCTGTGCAGCTGTGAGTGATATGCAATTGCCATTTCTTTTGTGTCAACAAATTATTGTCAACATGAGTTTATTCACATTATCATAACACTGAGGTTTGGAAGACACTGGTTTATTATTAGGCTATCTATTGGAGGGCAAGTTCAAACTAGAAATGCAGGCTACACATCTAAAAATGAGACAAAACCAAGAAATGACTACTGTGACTGTTAGTAGGAACAGCAACGTTTACAACAGCAAAGTCACAATACACTCAATATCTGGAAGAAGTTTAAGATTTGCAGCCGACACAGACAGCTGTCAGATTAGATTATTCTTAACTTTCATTAACAAGCAGTTAGCTTAACAAGCACACATGGGCGCTTTTCTGAAATATGACTCGTATTTAAGCACGAACAAAGGTTCAAGTCACTCCACACGTCTCATCTATGTGCGTGGTGGAGCTCTCTCTCTCTCTCCGCTTTAAAAAAAAACACACAAAAAGTGCACTTTTTAATACGAGGCAAAAAGGGCAGGGGCTCCCCTTGGGCCCTATGCGTGCACGTGCCTGCAGCCTGGTCAGTTTTATATAAAAGTCACGACAGCAATCTCACATGATTGGATGTATAACATTCCCGCATCGCTTTCAACGCAACAGAAGTCAGATTTCAATGCCTTGATCAGTTGAATATGGGGGAAAACTTGTACAGTGACAGAGATTAAACACATGTCTCCTAGAGCCTTCTGAGATCGCTGTAATATATCTGTTGTATTAAAGGGGCTCTGTGGAACCGTTGTGTTGTGCTGGATGCCGGTCGTTTGGTCATGTTAGCGGACTCCTTTTCTAAACCAACCATAGCCACTTAGATGCGGCACTCGAGGATGCGCTTCTTCCATAAGTCACATACTTTGGACTGCAGCGCAAAATCCAAACCCTTCGTAAAGAAATCCTCAGTCCAGCAGCATTAAACAATTTATACTGGGGCCAACAGGCTCGCATAGGCATCTGAGAGAGACGGTGAAGGTCTCAGTTTTCACGCCATGTTACAATCCGCTCACATATGGCCGATAGAAAAGTGACTGATACATGTAAATTGTTACGTATTGTTACATAGAGCCCCTTTCACAGTTGCCTCATAACTAAGAGACATTGTGAAAGAGCTACTATACTCTGGTTCTGGTATCTCTGCCCACTTTATCCAATCAGGACAGAGAACTCCTTAAAGAGGCGGTCCTGTGTGTTTGTGAACACGAAGCGAGCAGCATCCTCCCGTTTGCTGCTTCGTCTGGTCTGGACTAGCTACTGAAAACAACGACTACGCTCACAGCAGCTTAGCAGACAACTTTTCGAATCATTTCTAACTTATTGTCGGTGCCGCCGTTTTAAGACAGCTGAATCACTTTCTGTTTTCCTCAGAGTAGCAGCTACCGACAACACAGGACAAAACATGAGCGTACGCATTCATGAAGTCTACAGCGGAGAACGGTGAAAGCAGATAGAAGCAGCGCCAGCCTGCCAGCCTGCCTGGATCTCCAGTCCTTCGCCATTCAAGATTGTGTGCCCGAGTGGCAGACAAAAAAAAATTACCACAGTGAAAACAAGGTTTACACTGAACCAAAATACCAACCCTGATGGCGTCATTATTCTATCTATGGATTTGTTTTTCAGATACAGATCACACATGACTACCTGCTTCTCACGGCTGACACCGATACTTTTAGATAATTTAACAGTTTTGTATTTTTACAGCATACTTGCATTACTCTATTCACCACTGGAGACATGTTAAGTGTAATTTGCTGAATGTTAACAACCATGTGGGAAGCAAACAAAGAGTCGAACGCACAAAGATCGACCGCACCGTCCAGCCTCAAATGACAGAGCTGCACGACACTTTAATTCCAGCTCAAGGCACGAATTTGAACTCCATAAATTCATTTTTCTTCGTCAAAGACTCGCTCATTCCGCTTCTCTCATTCCCATGTGGAGGCAGCAGACGTTTGGAGGGTTTATCTCAGTCCAGCAGATGACTTTTATTAGCAACCCAGACCTCTGCCAAACTTCCCACACACTATGATCACCACCAGATTTTCAAACAAACCCCGGATTTCTGTCCCTGTCAGATACAACATGTCAGTGCCATCGTAGCAGGAACACAGACAGCGCCCTGTCACAGGGGGATAACCTTCCAATAACCTGCACCGGACAGGCTGCATCTCAATATAAATTAGTGCAAAATCAAAGGTGATCCAGTCCACCGAAGAGCAGACTACAGGGCTGCTTTCCTGCCACATCATTATGTCAGCTTTGTAGGCCTGCACGTCCATTTTATATTTGAAGGTCCCTCAAGACAGGTATCTGCAGAGGGAGGGCGCCCTGTGACACGACACACAATGAGCCACAGTCTGAACTGCATTAGCATTCTAGCTAATGTCTCACTCTTATCTACAGGCATGGACACATGTCTTGCCCCTTGGGTTGCTGAACAAGCTAGCAAACAAACATTCAGTGGGCAAACGTGCACTCGCTTGATGGCTAATTAGCTTATCAGCTGCAGCACATTGAACAGCTTACGAACTTGCCTGCAATTTTCAACATTTTGTCAGATGAGATGCTCACTGGTGTCATCCCTTTCAGTCTTTTCAGCTTCAGCCATACCTTGTGTTAAGCGCTGATAAATAAATGTCAGCATGCTAACAGCGTAAACTTAGATGGTGAACGTGGGAGACCTGCTAAACATCAGCAAGTTAACAATGAAATCATTGTGGGGTTGTTAGCATACACTACTAACCGCTATCATTTAATCAAAAATATTTTAACAGCCGTACAATGGGGCTAGCAACATTTTTTATCCAAATGTGTTTTTATGTTTGTATAAAGGTTTGTTTAACTCGTCGCCTGTTAACTTTTAGTTTGTCAATGGAGTCAGTAGCCGCATCATATCCTGAGCGAAAATGCGCTCCATTTCACAGGGTTGTAGTGCTAACATAAACGTTAGCTTCAACAAGTTGATCCAAGCATTATTTGCCCTTAACGTAATATCAACCACATTTGAGTTTTTGGGTAATTTAGTGCAGTGTTTCTTTCACACCTAACACACAATTAAAACATATTACCCTTTTCTTTTTTACCTGGCAAAAAAACATTGGGGGACCCTACTTTCTGCAGTTGGACTCCTATCCAGCTGTCAGGCAAACACCTTCTCAGAGGCTTGGAGGCTAAAGGACCGCTGATACTACTCTAACGATGTTTGTTGTTTCAGTAAGGACATTTTATTATCAATAAGTCTGGACAACACACAAGCGCTAAATCTTTTATTAGCCATGTGACATGGCACTCCTGCGGTCCTCGTTTCCCCACCTCCTGATACTCTTCAGGGGTCCCCAGAACTCTTTGATGGAGATACAAAAGCACAGACCTGGTAGCTCACCTCATCTACAGTCTGTCTTTGAGGACCGTCTGCCCCTGAAGAGAAATACAGCGGTACGAAAATCAATTTCCCATTGACCCCCCCTCCTCTTTGTGTGGTGTTCTGCTGGGGCCCATAAACACAGTGGAAGGAAAGAATGATGTACCAGGAAAAGCGTTGCTTTCTTTCGTCTTTGTAGGTGATGAAGTTCAAAGTGGGAGAGATTCCGAGTCTCAAAGGTTTTTGATCTAAAAAAATAAAATCTCTAAAATATTCATGCGCCATTTGCATTAGGCATTCTAGCTGACAGCAACTTCATACGAGTGCACCAAAGTGGTATTAGTGAACAATAGGCTATGGGGCTTGCGTGTGAGAGGTGGATCATACATTTGATACGACTGAGCACCAAATAACAAAGCAAAGCGGCTGCCGTGTTACAGAGTGAGCATGTCACTTCATGAGGAGATGAGGGATGAAGATGAGGGATGAAGAGTTGCAGCCTTTATCTTATTAGAGATCAGGTGTTCAGTGTTAGAGTTAATCCTCGACCTTTGAAACAATAGTTTGACTGATGGAAATAAAGATGTTTTGATTATACAAAAAATCTACACATAGTGCTTTTAGAAAAGAAAGAACTGCTTCAGCCATGGAGGAAAATACATTGACTTGATAATTCCAGAATAATTCAGTTCTGTGTGGACCTGTTGATACATGCTACTGTATGTGTGTTAATGATGAGTCATATGATGCTGTGCTGACCTCTGATGTTTGATGGACTGCTGTATATATTTAAATGACTCTATCTGCCACGGGTAACATTTGACAGTGATTTGCTAAATCTAATCTTCAATGTTGGAAGCAAACCAGCTCACCTTGTAAGATCGTCCACCTCGAACTCCAACTTCAAAATAAAGTAACTCAGGTTACACTCAGGTTACACATCTTATCGATTCATCGGTTGTAAAGAATAAGTTGGAAGGTACTGATGTAATCATCCAGATTTTGTATCCTAAATATCATACGTGTTTGATATTATCTGGTTTGCTCAGATGAGTCTACATAGCAGCTCGGAGAGCATGAGACTGAATCTGTAAAGCCCTCACATTTGAATATAATCTGGGCAGAAGCACTCCGACCAGAGGCCAAATGTATAAAGCATGCGTACACACAAAAAGTGGTCTTACAAAGCGTTCTTACAAAATTCACGGTCGCTCAGGTAAAGATCTTAAACACCACGCGTACCATGTACACAGTCTGATTAGTGTGATGTTGTGAGTTGGCAAAAAAAGGTTTAGAAAAGTGTGATTTTGGGTGCCATTTTTATTTAGAGCTGTTTTAATTTTGACTAAATTGTATTAGGATCTGTAGTTTTTAAACTCTCACTATGATCAAACAGTTATCGAGTTGCCAACCTTTTCATTTGATTGGCGACTCCAAAAACAACATATAACACAGTTCCCAAAACAACGTCGACACTGCAGCATACCAGCGACCGGAGCACCAGACCTTTGTCAAGCGCTCGCAGTTGAGTTAGATTTAGGCAAGAAGACTTAGTTAGGTTTAGGAAAACATTGTGGTTTGGGTCACAATGAGTACGTTACTTATGTAACTTAAGTTGCAATATGTTTGTCACTTAACTTCACTAAATTAGTACGTTTAAATAACTCACCATTGTCTTTTAGTTATATAATAGTCACAAACAGCGGTCTCCTGGATGAAAGTCTTGTATTTGTTTAAACTTATCATAACATACAGTCTCTACGCACTTTATGTGTTTTTACGCACACTGTTCACTGCACCTTGGATTTTATTTTACACTACAATCAATTTTATTTTCATTGTGTTGTTATTATCTCTGTGTGAAATGCTGCTGCTACACTGTAATTTCCCAGTCTATCAATCTTATCACCCACCCCGTTCTCCTCCCTATGTGGGCTGTGTCACTCTTCGTACTACAATCTGACTTCCTTCTTTCCTGTTGTAACAATAATCACAGCCACCAGAGGCCGCCACCTAACAAGTAACATAATTCTGGGTCGTAATAAGCTGCTTGGGGGCCAATCTGGTCTTTTGTTGGTCATTTAGTCTTTTAAACTGCATTGTGCATTGGCAATGTTAGAGGACATTGTGGGCAGAGATGTGCCTCTCAGCCGCTCGCTTTAAATCAAACCATTTTGAACTGAACGAACTCAAACCATTCGCTCTTTTTCATCTATAGGTTTGATCACTCACTACTTTGAATCCTTCTTATTCTTCTTGCTTTTGACACTTCTGAAAACGTAGCTATATTCTGGCCCTTTTTATGCAAACCGTGTAATTGGGGGGGTGTTTTTAGTAAATTTGGGGATCAACACGTTTGCACAATTTCAGGATGATTGCGATCTATGAAGAAAATAGTTTTTATAAATCAGATGAAAGACTGTGTAGGCATTGTTCCTTTTTTGAGTGCACACAGATTCCTGCGCCCTAAATACACACACAGTTTTATACATTTGGACGCAGATTTCTCCTCTGATTATCCAGAGAGGCCAATTTGTCTTAAATCGCCCCGAAACTCCCGTGGTGTGATCTCGGCCTTACAAAGAAAAAATCTCTGAAAGTCAGTTAGCTGAAAGTTTAAGAAGTTGAATGAAAGTTGAATGAAAGCTGAATGAAAATGTGCTAAAATGAAGGAGAAAACTGGTACAGAAGAAAATATAAGGTCAAGAAACGAAACAGCCATTTCAGATTTTCTTTTTGGGAGCACTCTTTCTCTGCTGGTTCACATTTACGTTCTTGCAAAGTTAAGACTGCCTTCAAGCTTCGCGGCCGTTCATCAGTTCAGTCAGTATCTGTTGTTACAGTGCCATGAGCGCAATCAAGTTTAGCATTGGGTGGACCCGAAAAGGAAATAGAGCTTTAATCCTGACATTGTTGTGTTACGCTATGATCTCGGAGTGTGACAGGCCGGTGATTTGAATCGATCCCCCGGGCTCAACATCTTGGATGAAGATGCATCGATTCAAACCACTTGAATGATGCTAATGGTGCGAGGAGGTGCCAGGTGAAGTATCGATGCAGGCTTCTTTGAGTCAGAAATGCTTTATCTGAGCGGTGAATAAGATTATTTACAAAGTGAGTTTTGTATTCATCCTGATAGCAGTGAGATCTGTGGAGGTTAACGTCTTTGTCCCTTCACCACTTGACACAAAAATATCAACTTCTGTGTCACAATCCTTCAGTTGAGAATATCTGCGGAGGGAGAGAGAACACGTGTCAACAGACAGTTAAGAATATTTATTTACCTGTTGTGAAAATTTGAATACCCCAGCAACAAAAATGCATTAGTAAATGCTCAGTCATCATGATTACTAAAGCCACTGGAATAACTTTAGGCATTATTGCTCATAAACATTATAATGGTGATAAAATACAAGATGAAAAATCATTAGTGGTTATATCCGTTTTCCATATAAATAACTGAAAAATAGACGCACCGATGATTTATTCTGTAGAGATTCCATCTGTTGATTTACATGGTTTAAATGCACACACATTAAATGGTTTTAGAGGGACACAGATGTGAATCACTTGTATTTAATCACTGGTCAGGGTGTATCTGAAGTGCATCAAATTGTTGATTCCAGGTTGAGATGCGTATCAAATCAGTGTCGGGAGGAGGGAGCTGCGTCTCCCAGGAGCAGCGTTTGCTCCTCCTCAGGACCGCTGTAAGCCTCCACCTTTACATCAAGACCTTAATCTCATCCCCTCCTCCGCCCTTCGCTTCCACAGAATCCATACGTGATTGCTCCGGGTGCAGAAACCATGGACACGCAGAGCATGAACGTTATCAGCAATGGCACACTGACCTTTGAGAGCTACAGAGAAATGTTTTTCACGTATAGATCATGGAATGGCAGTGGGCAAGTTCGCCTAACCCACGCCCCCCCCCCGAGCATGTCTGAGGGCTTCTAGCTGTTCAACTGCTGAAATGTACAAAAGGCTACAAAACCATGCAACTAAAGCAAAGGGAATTATTAGCACTCCTCTGAGCTATATACCTCAGTTCTATATATTTAATCTAATTCTAAAACTAAACTGATTTCAATAAGAAAACAGGACAAAGTGATAGTTGGTAGGGGATGGCTGCCACCCAACAAGGAAGATAAATATGGGTCATAATAAGCTACTTGGAGGCCAGCTTTTGCTGGTCACATTAGAGCTTTAATTTGAGGTGGACCACTCTGCATAGTGTTGACCCCTGTGCTGAAAATGAGGCCTACTGTGCCCCTCCTGAACATTTCTCTATAATCCATTCTGTGAAGACGCTGTAAAAAATCGAAAAGGGAGCAGATGTACGTATCCCCAGCACTTTGTTAAAGCTCTGCACATGTTCTTCCCTGAGCTCTTCACTCCACCGATGGTTTCAATTTATACACGTGGACTCTTAAATTCTTCAGGACGTCCAGTCTCTGAAGTTGATTAAAGATCACATGCAACACCGCCCATCCCATCATCTGAGTCACTTGAGGCCAAAAGGCTTCAGATTTGCAACCAATCTTGCCGTCTACTTTTTTTTTTTTTTTGCCAAGACTCAAAACTCAAAAACACCAAAACTTGAGCATTAATTGGTGAAGCATCGTTGACGTGGGGTAACAGCAGATGCTCACACAATACAACCTCACCCGTTGTCCTTTAAATTGAAAGCTACAGCTTTTTCATGAATTGGCAAATAGCAGCTGTTATCATGTTGAAGGAAACCACAGTCACTCAAACCTTGTGGTGCAATCAGAATATGAAGCTTCATTAGTCACAGTGGCCAGGATATTCCATTGTATGGTGGTCTGGGACAGACCCACAAAATTGCAGCAATACAGCATTACAAGACAGGAAGGAAGGTTTCAAATTAAAAGCCTACCAGGAGCAGGAGGGGGTATGGCCTCTGAGCTGTTCTGACGCTTTAAATGTTAAATCTATGCGCAAGATATTTAACTGACAGCAGATTAACAGCATTAATTAAATCTAAATGGAAGCCAAATTAGTGAATAAGAAAACAATTTTGGTTAAAAAAGAAAAACTCCAGCAGTGCAGTTAAGTGGTGAGTTTGACACGACTGGTGTTGTGATGATGGTGTAATAGCTGTGGAAATGTAAATACACTGAATAAACTGAGACAAGAGGCAAACATGGAGGAAGGTTGCATTAACACCAACACCAACTTCAAATATAGACACAAGCCCAGCAACACAGCCACCACGCACTACACAGCCAATGTGACCTGCCTGTGACTTACTCTCAACAAATAGCAGCGCATATCACCAGAGTTGCTCCTAACTGCGTCAGACTGTATTCTGTTTATACATCCACGACTGTAACTACTGTTAGCTTGTTAGCTCAGGTAGCAGTGCAGTTACCAGGGGAGTTTAAGTGTTTACACTGCAAGCACAGGAGCCTTGAACTGCTGGGACAAAGAGGTTTTCAGGCCAGGGGCTAGCTGATTTAAATTTGTCTTCAACCCACTTCATAGATGTCTGTGATGTAATGTCAAAACGGTTGTTTCTTCACATTCTCTCGACAATGTTGGTTAATTTTGGAATGTATTAAACTACAATGTGTACATCTTGCACCTTTAAGAATATGTTAGGGATTAAATGAATTGTTGGTCAGTGTATTTATCTAATCAACATGGTCACAAATGAATTAGTTTTTAATGAAGAAATTGAAATATGAAGCAGCTATGTGTGTTTCTTTCCTTTTAGTCTCTTTTCAACATGTAAAAAAACCTTTTTTTTCCATTTGCACATCCAAGAATCCAACCATCTATCTATAATGAGGCTCTGTAGGACTATAAATCAAAGTACAATGAGCAGGCACAACCTTTTACTCATAATTAATTTTCCTCTCTATGAGGCTGGAGGAAAAAAAGAGAGGTAACGTATCTTGTGCAAATTAATATCGGCAAGAGCTGCCCAGGAATATATATATTTTTATCCCAAACAGTCTCATCAGATGCATTGAGCGCCATGCTCAACAAAGAGCCCTCTTGAAATCTTATTTTGTCTGCCGCCTCTCGTTGGGAGATTCTGTCTCCTGGATTACCTGACGGATAATGAGCCGTACCCGACCATAATTAAATTGACATTTTGTGCTAACAGCCCAAACCTCTGTAACTGCTTGTTGTAGTAAATTGTAATATTCAGGGTGAGAACATTAATGGTGCTGCTGCCAGCATACATATGGTGTTATATTTATCTGCACTGAGAACATTACGTGCCGGTGTCTATTTAATCGAGTGCTGGCGGATGACTATGTCATGTGAATTAAGGATCGCTGGCAGTGGTGTGGGCAGTTCTTTCCCCAGCTATTTTAGAAAAGGCAAAACAAGTTCTATTTTTTTTTTTTTTTTATGCACTCTGGCGCCTCGTTTACTTTTAAAGTACTTGTGTTTATCATTGCAAAATTGCAGTGTGTCCCTTTCCAGATAAATTATGAGTTGTGATGTTTAAGATATTAGTAGTTGGCAATTAGCATTAGTGTTGAGAAGAAACAGAATACTTAGACTAGAGTTGCTAAAACTGTTAAATGTATCATAGCATTAGTTTTCTGGAACGTCAAAATGGTTTCTGTCTCTCTCTTACACAGACACAAAACCCAAACACACAACATGAACAGTTTTCAGATACAGTTCATGCAGTGGTGACCGTACCCCTAATAATATTCTATCTATAGTTAAAATCAGTGAGTCATTTTCCATTCCAGCTCGTCTTGTCCAGGGCTAAAACAGCACTTAAACTGCAAAAGGACACGTTGGCCACTGTTGTGTTGCCAATGAAACAAGTACTGGCATTGAAAAAGCTTTCAGAGACATTAAAACATTTTTTTATTTGTATTTGATGGTTTGTATATTTTAATGTGTTTTTCACGTCAATCACCTGCTTGTATACCAAATGTACATACGAATGAGAAAACACCACTTCTATTCCCCACACACCTAGCATGCAGCAATGGTCTCGTCGAGTTTCCCCAAAATTCACAAACAGCAGTTACGTTAGGTATGCTAAGTAATTTTGATTTTTTGTTTTGCTTTTTTATGTTGTTGTTGTTTTTCTTGGTGGGGTTAAAGTGAAACTCTCGCATGATGAAGAGAAATGTACTTCATATTATAAATCAACAGGCAATTTCAAACGCTGTTGAAAACATGCCAACCATGCCAGATTTGTAGCCTTCCTTCTCATTAGCAACATCCAAAGAGATTGAGTACTTTTCTCCACCTGAACCTGAACACTCTGCATCTCCTTCTCAAGTCTTCAACCGAGTTGCTCAGCGCTTACCGTCCAGCCCCACACAGAGCGAGTTTAGAGACCTGCGTTTTTTTGACAGGCTGTTTGCTGTGAGGACTTTCACACACTGACACCCTTTTCGTTTTTTCTGTCCGCTGTGAGCTCCACCGAAATGACCACAGACAGTGGTTGAAGAGGCGAGTGATGAAAGGAGGAGACTTTTATCAGACATCAACAGCAGTCTGAGGAGCGTGCTGAAAATGATCCTCATCATCACCTCCTTTTCTCTAATGAATTCAGGGGTTGTTTTTTAGCATCTCTGTCTTTGCTTAATGCTCCCTCTCTGGCGTTGATCAGCCAATTTTTCTCCATCTCACGGCTTCATGTCTTCCTGTCGCTTAGGTCTCTCAATTTCGCCCTTAATTCAATCAGGCTGCAATAAAGACACTAATAAAGAAAAACAACAGCAAGATGCGTCAAGGACTTCCCCAGTGTGTAATGAGGTCAGGACTATGAGGTCAGATGTGCCAGTGCTCTCAAACAGCAGCTGTGCCTTGTATCTGTCTCTTACATGTGACTATTATACACCCAATGTTCTATTCTGAGTTCTGTATAGAAATACACCTAATTGATACAAATGTGAAATATGAAATATGTCCTTAATGGTTGGGAAGTAGATACAATATACAGTATGCTTCAAGTCCAGTGTGTGCAAATATCCTTTCGCATGTAGGCTTAAAAAAAACAACAAAGAACGACAAACAACAACAGAAGTCTATGTTTCGTTCACATATTCGGACATTTTCACTGTTATTATATTCCGTTGCCCTACAAACTGTCGCAGTTTGTGGTTTTGTTTAGGCTCCAAAACTACTTGGTTAGGTTAAGGACCAGATCGTACTTAGGGCTAAAACAACTATGTACAGTCTCCCAACTTAAGTTAAGGCATAAGGACGTCACTCTCGTTCGGTAATCCGGTCGTTAAGTTTTTTACGTACGTTAACTTAATACTTACTCTTGACTCTTGGTCACAAATGTGATCTAGAGTAAAAGTCATATTGATGTTTAGCAGTTAGATTGTTTACCATGGTCTCTATCTTGGCTAAGTGTTAGCAAGCTACCATTTTCTGATTAGTAGTAAACGCAAAGTACAGCAGAGGCTGATGGGAACGTCATTAGTCTTGCTCAGTGAAAAGTTGAGAGTGTCAGCAGATTTCATGACAATGCATCCAAATTAGATAGATAGATAGATAGATAGATAGATCAGCAGACTGATATCACTGGCAATGAAACTCTTCCAGCAAATGGTGCAAAATAAAAACGTAACCACAAACCGAGGGATCGTGCCATTAAGTTGCTCAACAGCTTGAAAGTCTTAACTTCCAAAGACAGTAACTTACTGTAACAGCAACTGAAGAGCTACTGATAACAGTATTCCTGTCAGTGAGGAGGAACTGATAGCAGCAGTGGGGGTAATGAATAATGACTGGCAGTAAAGTCCTCACCTCTCTTGTTCCTCCTGAAAATCCACTTGATAGCTCCGTTGCTGACGGAGCTGCCCGTTGTTTCTCGGTTGGATATGTGCACCATTCAAAATGCACCAGTGACTAACTACATCTTTACTGCATCTTGTAAAAACTTACACCCAGATTTTATGTGCCATTCAACTGCAATCACAGCGACCAGTAAAAGTTGCACCCAATTTCAAGTTACTCTCACTCAGCATGAAGTGACTGGGTGAATTAATTTGTGAACGGAAATGGCTTAAAGAAAAGAAAAGAGGTCTAAAAGTGCAGCGCGTGGGCAACTGGCATAGCCTGAACTGATCTGGTTGGAAAAGGGTATGCGTTTAGGCTATTATGGGCTAACTTCAACCAATCAGATCAGCAGTAGGAGAGCTCTACCACCGGCGGAGCCATTTGGCAAACCGAGAACTATAGCAGAGTATAATGTGAAGTAAAAACAGCCAAGAACAGGTGCTTGGCCCTTGTCATGGGCCTCATCGATCTCCATATGTCTTGTCGTCCAGCGAGCAACCAGGACCATAACAATCTCTTTCAGATATTTACAGTTTTTTCAACAGGAAGAAGGCTGCAGTTGAACTTCACTGCTTTTCTCATCTTCTCCCGTCGAAAAAGGCGATGGATGTATTTAGCATAGATACATAGAACCAAGAAGCTGTCAAGTCTTTCATCATGCAAAAGATAGACGCAGAGACAGAGTTGGGCGTTTCTTGCGAGGAAAGCGCTGGGATCTATCCAGTGACCGGTAGTTGTTTGTAGGAGCGCTCATTGGGAAGCACTGTGGTGCATAGCTTGAAGCCTGGCAAGGTGGATTTGAGGAATCACATGATCAATCAAATGCCAGCACATGAAGTGCGTTACATTTTAATAATTGCATTGGGAAACGCTCGTACTTTGTCAGAGCTCATCAGACACGTAAAGTGATCTGTCTGAGCTGTAAACGGTTGAATTCTGTGCTCAAGACATTCACTGTTTAGCTCCCTTACGAGACGAGTCACACAAGCATACGAAAAGTCCATGGGTTTTTACCGCGCGGCCCTCAATCGCATGCTGACTCCCCGTATTGGCAATCGCTCATCGAAACTTTGAGAACCTCCGATGCAAGCAAGACTCACGACCACGACCGACGTGAAGATTATATGACTTAATAAGAGGGATTGTTGTTCTGGAAAATTGGAGGAGAGAC
>OMLP01044460.1:2500-14351 GCA_900302685.1 Spondyliosoma cantharus
ATGAACACAGCTGATTCTCCTCGTCCTCCTCCTCCTCCTCTCCCTCCTCCTCCTCTCCCTCCTCCTGACTCATTCCTTCTGCTCTCCTTCTTCACCTCTGCTCCACTCCTCCCTGATTTTTCCTCTCTCTGCTCGTCGTGTGAAGCTTCAGTGACACAGTGAAACTCTCACACTGACACTGAGGAGTGAGTAACACAAACACTATGTGTGTGAACACATGAAGCTTTTATTTGAAGAATCTCTGCTAACAGAGATAAAACGAGCGCTTGCTAACTGGGACTACAATTAGAATTCAGTGCTAACGCTGCATTTTGATGTGCGTTGTTATGAAAACAGGATTCCACAGAAAGCTTCTCGCTGAGCTCAGGAGCCTGAACCAGCTCTCTGTCTGAGTTCTTGTGAAACAGACTGAGACGACCTTCAGTCCACGTTCATGGAGAAATCACAGTGTGACCTCAGCAGCGTGTGGCGGCGTCCTGTTCACTCTGTGTCTCTGAAACAGATCAACTTTGGTGTCAGTGTCTAAATCTGACGTCTGTCGCTGCTTCACTCGTTTGTCTGAAGGTCAAGTTGAAGCTTCCTCTGTCTGAGTCGAGTGCAAATCTGTTTGTATTCCTGCTGACAAACCAGCACAGGTGAAAACTTCTCCTAGACTAAACCACCGGCCAACTGAGCATGGATTAATTAATTAACAGCGAAAATAATCAGCAGATGAATCAATAATCATATTGACAACTGATAAATCAACATAATCCTCTGATCAACATGTTAACTACTACCAGAGCTCCACTGGAGATTAGCATGTTAGCATGTTAGCATCAGGACTCGCTCACACTAACGTTTCATCTTTGTTTGAGTTGACCAGTTGAACATCTTTGATCAGTGATCAGTTGTTATCAGGAGACGATCACACAGAAACTCAGCTTCCTGGTTCAGGTCAGGACTCCTGATCAGCTGTTCACTGTTTCTACCTGCTGACTGAACCCGTCCAGGCGGACGCTGCTCTGTTGACCCGTTGCATGCTGGGTAGATATGTCACCTTTTAAATGAACTGTTGTCCTTCCTGAACAAGACGGTGGATGTTTCAGAGCTCTCAGCTGCTCTCAGCTGCTCTCAGCTGTGAAACTTGTGAAGCACATGTGATATTTCCAGCTGTCCTGTGATATTTTCAGGGGTGGATCCAGTTGTTGCTTCTGTTTGATGTTTTATTGATCTCAGTTCAGGTTGATCAGATGATCTTTGATCATTAGATCACTTCTAAATGTGCGATAGTGTGTGTTTTCATATTCCCTTCAGACTACCTGCCTCACTTGTGAGCTGTGACTAACAGGAAGTAGACTGTTGTTCCAAGTCTGCCATTGGCCGACTCTTTCAGTCCACAGTCTCCTCCCCTTAGCTGTCTCGATGAGATGAGTCTGTCGCAGCTGACGAGAGCGAGTGTCTACATACTTTTGGCCACATAGTTTTTCAGAGTACTGTGTGTAGTACTGTGTGTAGTTGTGACATCAGAGGCCTCTCAGGCTATTTGGACTGTTTAAAGTGCTGCTCTAACTTTAACTGCTGCGTTCAATGAAAGGAATGTTTCTCAAAGCTGCGTTCAATCAGCAGCTCTGACAGCAGACAGCCTGGCACAGCACGGCATGGCACAGCACTGTGCGTGCGTGCATGTGCGTGCGTGCGTGCGTGCGTGCGTGCGTGCGTGCACAGGTGCACAGGATGAGAGGAGACCTGATCCTGGATCAGAGAGGGATCATGTTCTGATGTGGCTGCAGTGAACAGATGAGTCTGTTGATGTTCTGACATCCTTGAACTCAGCACACTGTCCTGGAGGATGTTCCAGAGGTCCTGGAGGATGTTCCAGGGGTCCTGGAGGTGTTCTGATAAAAATCTGAAATATTATTGAAACCAAAAAACATCTTTATGTGGACGGGACTAAAACCTGAGAAGGAAAGTGTCCATCAACAGAAACTTGACTGACTGCATGAAGCTGAGAATACTTGTGTACTTGATGAATGGAGGTGATTTATAAAGTGATCCGCTGTCTGTTGTCGGCTCAGGACAAGTTTTGTTTCTTGGACGAGGACAAAGTGTTGCAGGAGTGATGTCTTGTGTCCTTCACTACGTGTTTACATGAGTCTTTATGTGTCGGCTTGTGAGTCACAAACTAGAGCTGGTGGTGTAATATTAAAAACTAATCCCAATAAAACCAGAAGCAGGATGAAGGAGTGAAGATTATGTGTCTGAATTAAGAGCAGAGTGTGAGTCAGTACGACCTTTAACCCTTCAGCCTCTCACTAACATGTTGTTTTTCCTCTCTGGGTGTGTTTGTTTCGTCATGCAGCTCGTTCTGAACGGGAACATCAGTGTTCTGCAGGAGAACATGGAGCAGCTCCGTCAGACGGAGGCCAACCTCACAGCTCAGCTCAGCCTGAAGGAAGGTAGGAAAAAGTCCATCACTGCCATGAAAGGAGACTTTCTCAGCGAGTCACCACCGGTATTCTTAGCTGCATTTCCCCCCGTTACCATGACGACCTGTGAGTCAGAGTAAATAAACACACGATTGGTCGGTAAAAAAAAAAAGTTTTCTGCTCCGAGAGAGAAAGAACATCTCTTTAAAACTAGTTCAAGTTTAAAGATCAAAATGTTCTCAGGGATCAGATTCAGTCAACAAGTGTGAGAATTTACGTCCTGAGAAGGAAAGGAGGGAAGAAGGGAGAGGATAGAAGGAAGCAGGTGAGGAAGAAGCCAGTAAAGATGATTGAAAATGTCCTGACAGCCGACGTGTTGTACAGTAACAGTGTTTGTAGGAAAGTGTTGAGCAGCTCTCAGTCAGGACTTTGGTATGTGGGTTTCCCTGAGATGATGTCAGCTCACAGCGCTATGCTAACGCTAACAGCTCAACCTCACACCACAACTCAACACGGTCACACAACTTATTCTTACAACCTGGTTCTTAATTTCACAGGTTTCATCTGTTCGTCTCTCTGACTTCACATGGAGCTCAGTTTGAACACTTTGATGCCCTGTTCACTGATCGATCACAGTGATCAGCTCTCAGTCCAGTTCACCGCTACTCTAACCTGCGTTTGAGTCACCTCAGTGATGTGATGTCACTTCCTGCTCTGTATGAAACAAACCCGTCCATCTCTGAGACAAACAGACTTCATGTTTCTACTCAAAGACAGAAAGAAGTTCATGTAGAACATTTGCTGAATTAACAAGAAGGTTCAAATAATGCAGAATGAGTCAGAGACAGAGTTTCACAGAGTTTATAAAGTGTCTCCAACTCAGCAACTCACTAAACTGACACATTTGTTAAGGGAGTCTGGTGCTGCTGTCACTGATTCAGTTCACAGACAGCTGCTGACTCTGACACTTACATTTATCAGACTTACAGTAGTTCATACATACAATCACACACTGATGGTGGCGACCAGCACATCAGAAGCAGTTTGGGGTTCAGTGTCTTGCTCAAGGACACTTCGACATGCAGACACTGACAGGTTAACAAACATGTCATTACACAGTGAAGCACCTGGAGATCAGACAGTGACATCATTCTGACTTCAACAAAAATCAGGGTGTTTCTGTATCGAGTGTAATTTTCTGTCATGTTTTAAGAGTTTTGAGGCCAAACGTGAGACTGAATGTCCTGTGGAGATGTTTTTTCAGAGGCTTTGTTAAAGTATTTTCCATGAATAATCCTCTCAGGCGGCAGCGGCAGGAACAGGAGGCTGATAGGAAGTGGAGAAACGGTTTAATGAAGGTGACTTCCTGCCCTGAACAGTGGGAGGAAAGTGATGAATGGAGTAGATATGAGAGAAGCATTGTGTTACCGGGCAGCTGCTGATAAACATCAGTCACTGTTTGATGTGACTGGAACCACTTAGTCCAACCAAATACTCACATCTTTACTAGAGCTGAAACGATTGCTCGAGTAACTCGAATAATTCGATTACAAAAAATGGTCGAAGCAAAATCTCTGCCTCAAGGCTTCATTTAATTCATATCACCTGAGTTATGTGGCCTGCTTAGCTCAGGATCATTTTCCACACGGACTGTTATTGCGGACACACACCACTATGTTCAGAATTGAGTGGGCGCGATGGCGGAGAGCCAAGAAACCGTTCGTAAAAGACCAAAGTTTGGGATCATTTCACACATAAAAAGAAGGTAACAAAGTGCAGCGTGTCGACTGCAAAGCAGAACTTGCGTACCACAACAGCACGTCATCAATGATTCAACATCTGAACTGAAAGCATCCAGCTGTTAACACCGGCTCGCCAAGCGTCGCCAACACAAGCTAACGTAAACGTTGATGTTAGCTAGTTCAACGTAGCCTTTCATCGCTCGTTAGAACGTATAGAGGCTGTAGCCTGATGACGGTATGACTAGATGTCATGTTAAGATGTGGAAACTAATTTGTGTTAAATTGCAAAAGAGTAATAGCCTACATCAAATAACTCCTTTCCACACACACACACACACACACACACACACACACACACCTTTACTCCCGCTGTTAGGAGTAATTAATTAGGAATAAATACCTGTGGTTTTTTTTTTTCCAGGAATAAAAGCCAATTGCTTGGTCTATTTAACAGGCCTGTCATTTTCATTATGAATTAGTTGGTATTGTTGTTTAATAATGCTAAATTATTTTTAATTAGATTACTCGATTAATCGATGGGATAATCAGAATACTCGATTTTAAAAATATTCGATAGCTGCAGCCCTATCCAATTTATTGCATTGCAAAAGCTATGTCATCAGAGTAATTAGCCATTAAAGTGGATTCTAAATTGGTGAAAGATTTTTGTAGTGGGTTAGGATCGACAACCCAGCCGACATTTAAATGCAAAAATTCTCTGAGGTTTTCTGCACAATGTGTCTTAAATTCCTCCTGCTTCAGCACAGTGGTGTTAAAGGGCCACCTTGGCGCTTGCAAGGACATACTACTAAACACCACTGTGCAAAGAACACCTTTATGATCTGAGGCTATGCGCAGTAAAGTAACAGATAAGTGATGGAAACTTTTAGGGATACAAATATGTAATCAATTGTAGAGCAGGACTTGTGTCAGGAGGAGAAAAATGTATAGTTTTGCACCCGGGTTAGTCAATTGCCATAAATCTGTAAGCCCTGGGCCATTGTATGTACTGCCATTAATATGCTGAATTTGCTCAAATGATATCACTATTGCACTTTCTGCTTCTTTTGCACACTGGACCTTTGGACTATTGCTTATCTTGGCCTCTCCATGTAGTAATCTTGCACTGTATTTTATTTCATGTACTCGACTTGTCTATCTGTGATGTAATGCTGTCTCCATTGGTATTTATTATCTTGTATGTTGTGTCGTTGGTTGTGTGTTTCTTAATCACCTGGCTGCAATTTAATTTCCCCCCGTGTGATAATAAATTTGACTTGACTTAGCCCAGGACGCTAGTTCCTTGTCTCTAGTCTAAGACTAGGGTTGGGCGATTTGACGAATATATTATCTGTTGCGATAGGCTCAAAATTGATTGTCTAATCATTTTTGGGGATAATATATTGGTCTATTTTTGACATTTTATTTTGCAAAATTAATGGTCTGCCTCCTTGAACATTTCACGCCATAAATAATTAACATGTAAGCAGCGAAAAGGAATGGACAAAATCTGTGGTTTTCTTACTGTGATTAGAAAAGAGTCGAGGAGGAGCAGAACTGACCAGCGTCAAGACATGCCGGTAGACTGCTAGGTAGTGGGGCTCTGTACTCAAGTTATCAGAGCAAGTTGATGAGCAGTGCCACACTTGCCGCTTGTGCTTTTGAAGCAGTGTGTCCCCTCAGTGTTGTCGTAAGGCAGCAGTTGCGTATTAGCTCACCACCGTAGCCGCTGCAGCTTCCCCCTGTTGCTCTGACATGAGTCTCCAACTGTCTCACCATGCAGAGGAAACTAACTCCCGTTACCAGCGACATACATCATCTACTGTGACAAGTTTAATAGTGTCCTCGTCTCTGTACCACTTTGTTCAGCCTAATTTGCATAAAACAACGTTGGTCAACTAGCCAAGGAACCTAAGCTAAGAAATGTCTGTAAAAAAGCGGCATGACTGAGCGCAACAGCGGCTCGCAGGAAATTGAACCGAGTGTCTTGGGTTCACCTAACTGAGCTGGTTTAATAAGAAATTAATAAATGAGACATGGAGACAGACTGTTGCACTGAGACACAACATACTCTTTTTGATTTCCTCTCCCAACACATCACAAACCACAATAATGCTTGCCCTATGGCGGGTACTACCCACTTAATTTTATCTGAGTAACAACAACTGAGTGTTTCTTGGTGTAAGCGTAGGGTGCTCAGCAGGATGCTGTATTCCCCACCCACTGCGCATGCTGGCAAACACCTGTGCGAATAAATCAGCAATTGTTGATTGATGGGCTGACGGTGGCCAGTGGGAAATTTTCTCGACCAACCCCAACATGTGTGGAGGCATAAAAAGCTAGTTAAAAATATTGCCAACAATTTATATTTTGTTTGCCGAGTTTTTGTCAGACCTTTCTTGCAACTTCTAACAGTAAAAAAAAAAAAAAAAACTTTTCCACACTGCAAACTGTTTTATTGTATCTACTCAAAGAGTGTCACACAAAGTGATTTGAGTGTGAACACTGGCAGTTTTTAGTACAAGAAGTCACGTTTTATAAGGTTTGTAGAGAGAACTCACTGCAGTAGTGTTTGTGCAAACTTTATCTATTAATGTCAAGTTGTTGAAGCAGTTCAACCGATCATCAGGGCTGGTTTACTACACAGAGCAACAAAGAAAATTGTGGAGTCAACGTACGGCCTGGGGCCCTAAAGCCTTCAGGTTCATTGCTTGTGGAAATTTCAGTGATAAAAATGTATTTGTTAATACTAGGTTTTACATCAGGAAAGAACATCACTACTGGATATGACAGGGGCCTTATAACAGCACCTGCATCATTATATATTTTGAGGAACCTTCTTGTACAGGGGCCCTTGTACAGAGTTACATGATTTCAGTTAGATCTATTCTGATGCTGATATGGTTTATTTTATTCAACATGTTTGTTTTAGTAAGTAGGTTAACTAACAGCATGTCATGTTAGGTCACACACAGCAGGAGCACAGAGCTGCCAGGCAACGCATGAAAGCCAAAAAATGCCAGCTGCTGCCTGCAGCTCAGTGGGAAACAGCAGTCAGATTTCACAGTCGCGTCACACTGCTTACACCCTTGACCGCTTACCCTAATTTGACCTGAGATTTCAGTAAGCTAAAACAAGAGCAGGTCATCAGAATACTGGGTCTTCTAGCGCTGACACTATCATGTATGCACAACTGGTCATGGGGAATAACCGTAATGCCACATACACCGTGTTACTTCAGTATCGCAGTAGTCTTTTAGCGGTGCTCGTTAATACGTATTCTCAAGGAACACATTTTAGTGTGTAACGTACCTGCTCCAACAGAAGAGTCTTCTTGTTCTTTTTTGCCAGCTGATAGGCCGTGAAGGAACCCTGGACACCGGCCCCAATCACTATGCAGTCATACTCCCCTTCCGCCGACATTGTGGCAACACTTCGCAGCACAGCACAGCACATGCATTTATTTAAGAATTTATCAATATGCCGACTGAGACACGCCCATTAAAAGAAGTGAACTTTGTAGCTATTTTTGCCCTGCGTAATGCCTGCTAGGTAGCGCAGACTGTGTCACAACGAGCTCGCCTCCGCAATGAAGTGTCTCTGTTTAAGGACTAGAGAACATTACGTTGAGAATGACGAGACACGAGTGCCTGAAGTCCGACCTACGGCAAAGAATGCTCCAATTTTGCTATCGGGAGAGTACAGAAAAGCCAACTTTGTTCTCAGTGGAACTTCATTTTTGTAATTTATCCAAAAGATATCATTCGTGTTGTCCTTGGTCTGAGAAAAAAATCTAAATTGTATTTTATTATATTATATTAAGGCATTGACACACCTGTCATAAACACACACATTGTGGGGACAGAAACCATAAATTCATCTAATATGGCAATATAATGAAAATAATAAAAATACTATTATTCTGAATATCATTATATAAAGTAAAAAAATAAATAATGCTCTCTAACATAAAACAAATGCATCAAAATAAGTTAATACTCATTGGACAGTTCTCTTCAGAGTGTTGTTAATTTAGCTTTACACAGTATTAAATGTTTTCAAGTACAGTCTGTACTGACTCTTGAGATGTACCACCTGCCCAAATACTGTTGCAGACCAAGTATAACCCAGCATGCAATGGCACTACGAGATGTCAATAGACCTCCCAGCAGGAGAATACAGCGTACCACGCCAAAAGTGGTAAGGAATGGGCCAAGGAATATGACAAAGAACTCAAGGCATGAACTTGTCCTCCAAATTCCCCAGATCAATATCCAATCAAGCATTAATGGTATATGCGTAAACAAGTACTATCCATGGAGGGTAACCTACTGTGGGCTTGCAACCTGTGGGTTAGACCATGCAGGCCCTCCATTGAGCTAGCCAAATTCCAAATTTCACAAACATTCGTGGTATGCACATACAAGTACTATCCATGCATGAAGGCCCCACCTCGCAGTGCACAAGACTCAAATGATCTGCCATCAACACTGTGGTGCCAGACACTACAAGGTCCCCAGAGGTTCAGTGTTCATGCCTTGACAGGTCAGAGCCAAGTACATCCAGGGATCAATCATGTCAAGAAAGCATGACATCAGCCATATTGTAAGATGGCTTGTTGGTCTGGAGCTGACACAGTGGGTCATCAGTGGTCAGCCCCCTCCAGTTACATCTGGCCCTTTCCAGCACTGCTATCATTCTACTTTCAAAGCAGACCAAAGTACACCTGTTATATAACACTTATATAACAATGAATAGCAGCCCAAAGGTCACCCCTCTGCCACCTGCACAGGAAGAGCAATTTAATTATAATAAAACTGTATATTTATTAAGTTCTCAAAGTGCTCCCTGCTAGCTGTAGGTTTGTAGGGAAAATTTACATTTACATTTAGGATGTTGAGCAGATACTTTTGTCCAAAGTGATTTACAATAAGTACATTTGTCAGAAGAAAGAAACCACAGCATATCACCGTTGATAAAGTAAAAAGAAAAAATCGAAACAATTTTCAAGCCCTCATCTGAGCATCGTAGCTGCTATTTATCAAGGATACCTTGATAAGTGCATAAGTGCTTTTATTTAAGTGCTACGAATAATAACATACAAGTGCATGTACTTTTTTTGGTCTGGGATTCGTTCCACCACCAGTGCCCGAACAGAAAAGTGTCACCACTTCGCTGAGCGACCTTTGTACTTGAATAGGCAGCTGCTCACATGACCATTGGAGAGGGGCTGGCAGGCAGATTTGGTTAGGAGAGCTGGAGGAGGGTTAGGGTTAGGGTTAGGGGTTAGGGTTAGGGTTAGGGTTAGCATTGTTGGCGTTCCTCTGGACACAGGCAAGTCCAGCCCAGCTGCATGGGCTCCTCCAGGGCAGCAGAGGGAGCTCTGGGAGTGGGTGGGGGGCTAGAAGTGACTCCATTACTTCCTGGAGCATGTGCTCATGTTTTCCAACAAGGACACCTTGGGTGGAGGGATTCTGGATCGGCTGGGTCAATGGCAGACCAGATAATTCTGTGACGATGTATGATGTTAAGTTTAAGGACCCAGAACCGGACACCAGATTTGGAACAGTTTCAATGGAGATTTATTTAACAAGGCAAACAGAAATTGGTGTGAACAGGTCTGGGTAACTCACCTGGGTGTGAGACGATGGAAGTGCACAGTACCACTGGTAGAATGTAGGCAGAGCGGTGAGGCACAGAAGTCCACTGGATAGTTGAGGTTGTGAGGAGGTTCTGCGGGTGGAGTGCTGATCAAAGCGATGGTCACTGGTGGGGAAGAAGAGAAGCAAATTAGAGCTCAGGCAAAAAACTGGAAACCAGGAAACACTCATTAGAAAAGTTATAACACAAGTAGAGCAGTTGGATACCACATCGACTGACGAAAATCATCTGGCAGCGAGCAAGTGCTTATTAACCCCAAATCTGCTGCAGGTGTGCAGCTCCAGCACATAGAAAACTCTGCCCAGCCTCTCGCAGCACCTCTGAAACACAAAGTACAAACCAAAAAACACAACCACAACTACTGTCTGAAATATGACACAGTTGCCTCCGATGTAGCATGTAAAATTGCCACAACCTACTTTTTTGTCTACACTTTATTCACCACAAGGGAAATGTACAAAACAAGATAGAGTACCCTGAAAATAACAGAGGTGGAGCTAATGTTACAGGAAAACAAAATCACAAACAAGAGACAAAGGAAACACCTCCATATAGTAAGTTAGGAAGGAGAAGGAGATCTATTAGGAGAGTAAGGATTGGGATCTGGATGTATTTTGTTTGTTTAGCCTTCTTATTCTTTTATATATTTAAATGACTAAAAGTAGTCAGTAGCAAAACATTTTATAAACACAGTAAAGGTGGGAGTACTACCAATCCACATACAAGTATATTTGTGATATTTACCCAAAAGAATCACACGGTTAACACTATCAGAAACATTTGCATTCAGGTTTTCCATAAAATAAATTACATCAATGTAAGTAGAGGAGGGCATGTCATCCATTTTGAAAGACAATCAATTAGAGACCTGTTTATATACACATAAGCTCACACCTGATGCACATAATACATACTTCCATAGTGACACAACAAAACACTACAGTTGTAACATAAAGCAAAACTGGAAAATGTGGAGAAAGAAGAGTGCACAGACAGACACACATACAGCTATGGCCTGGCCTGCTTAAACTTAAACTTGCAGTGTCTTGACTCCACCTCATGAACTACAACTGTCCCATGAGTACACGTAGGCAAAGATGGTTCTTTAATAACTTGTGTAGTAGCTTGTTTTTGTAGGTGTGACAAGTGAAGGATGTTGGTTTGGCTTATTTTTGGATCATTTTCATGTAGAGATATCTATCACAGGTTTAGTTGTATGTTATTGGCTTTACAATTAAATGACTCCGTCATTTAATGAATTTCAATCCAAACTGATTCCTCTCACGACAGTCAAAGTTCTCTCTGATTGGGGTTGAGAGATTCAAGTATCCATTCATTGATTTTTTTGTCCTCTCATTTTGTGGACAGCTGGAGCCTCAGTCTGAGCAGTTCTCATTTGCAATCGATCCCCATCGACCTCTGCAACACAAGAACACAGAAGTAAGGCAGTGTGTCCTTAAAACCACAACGTGAACCAAACTCTCTCTGCCCAGCACTCCAGATGTTACAATTCGTACAGACTCTGGACCCAAATGCACGACTCAGACAACTGATTCACAGTAAATAAGTTCTTTAATGATCAAATGTGAAAACAAGTGCAAGGGGGAGGGGTGGTGCGTTGTCCCGGGATCCAAACGTGGCTTGTGTAGTCACCAGTGAGGGTGTCGTGACGCCGTGTCCGCAGTTGGGGGATGGCGGCGTTGTGGCACGGTGCAGTGAGGTCTGTCTCTTCAGCGTACTCACACAGAGGAAACACAGGAGAGCAGGCAGCAGGTCCACAGGCAGGCAGGGTGGAAGCAAAACACAAGACTGCAGGGCAAGCACGGCAATCTGAGGCGAGGTGGAGAAACACAGGCGCATTAGCTTCACAAGCTAAATAACAGGACACAAAGGTAAACTTCAGAGGAGCCAGGATGCAAACAACCACGTAGACTGACGAAACGATCTGGTGACGAGCAGGAGGGAATCCAGAGGCTTTATAGGAGGTTGATTACTGGAGTGGATTCACCTGGCGCTGCCTGTGGAAGGAGACCACGCCCA
>OMLP01044461.1:0-13050 GCA_900302685.1 Spondyliosoma cantharus
GCTAGATCCGCACGGTTCCGGCCGGTTTTTCCGCGCGGATGTTAGTATGCAAATTGAGCCCCTCCCTCGGTTTTGCTTGGCCTGTAAGTTCGAAGGCTTTGTAACCAATCATTGAAGAGAAATGCCAGACCAAAGTAATGCAAGGGGTACCTGAAAACGAGAGCTTCAGTGCTCTTCTTCTTGTATATGTACGGCAGTTTCAACGCTGTTTAGCTCACACAGCCCCCACAGGTCAAATGGTGAACTAGATTTTTACATACAGCTTGTGGTTCTCACTGTGTCCAAACAAAGACAAAACAGAAAAAGCCTAAACTCCCAAGTCCTAACAGTCTGTGAAATAATACATGTATTTCTGTCATACTTTCTACACTGCAGAAAAACATGTTTTACTGTCTCAGATCTCCATCACTCACATAAACCAGCCACTGGTTTACTAGTTTCACTGCAATATAATGACCCTAACCACCACTAGCTATATACATTTGTTTAAAGTGTTAAATTTTAGAATGGTTGAGATGGTCCAAAACGGAACACAAATGATCAATTATTCTACTTATCACTCACATGTTTAACAGTTCTGGGTAGGATTTGTTTGCATAGCTAGCTTCAAAGGGAGCCTTGAAGCAAAGATATTAGAAAAAGGGCCTCCATAAAAATTAACTTACACTCTTCTCCTCTCGTGTATTATGTGGTGTCCTGTCTGCGTTTTGTCTGGCATGTTTCTTTTTTAACCTTGCGAATAATTATTTTTTTATCCAGTGCTTTAAATATTTTTTTTCTTTAATGCAGGATTTGATGTGGAAATGTTGGTCAGATTAGACAAGGAATACACCACAGAATTAAATGATGCAGAAAGTTCTACATACAAGGATCTTGAATCGAGGATTAACTCAGTGGTAATTGCATTGTTCACACAATCTCCAGTTCTAACTTGCATTTTCAGGTCTTGGTGTTCTAATGTTCATATTAAACTTCTCCACAGTTGGATGAGCAGTATAAGAGAATCACAGGGTTTCAAGATGTCTCTGTAAAAGCATTCAGGTAGGGGAAATCTGACTTTGAAAACATTTGGAGGCTGGAATCTGTATACGTTTCAACATCACCACTGTAGCTTGTCTTTCTTCTCACAGAGACGGAAGTATAATTACAGAATATATTGTTCAGACAACACAAGTTATTCCAGATGAAATAGCTGAAGCAAATGAAAAAGTCCCAGAAGCAATGAGGCCCATTGCCCCTGTCCTTGGCTTGGTGACTGCATTTTACAACAGTATGTTCTAAAAGTCAATAGTTTTTATTTTTTTATTTTTTTTAACTTGATGGGATTCCGTTCAGATCTGTTTTACTTTCTCCAAGGTCCAACTTCAATCAGCTATCCAGACCTTACTTACACTGGTAACACCATGACACTAACGTGTGGCCCTCCAAAAAACATTGATGTGGGACGAATCTCTGATTCTGAGTGGACATTTAGAGGGCGGGAAATTCAAAACAGCACAAGGATGAAAATAACAACTTCTTACAAAAAGTCCACACTTAAAGTTAACAATGTCATCCTTGCTGATATTGGTAAGTCAAAGCTAGCTGAATTTCTTGATTTAAGATTTATTCATCCAATTTGCACAATTAAGTAATTTCTCATGTATGCAATGTATAAATCTATGTTTCATTTTAATTATGAGATTTATTGTAGAAGTATTGCTGTAATTTGCATACTACTGTTGTCACAACACTGAAATTTGCATCTAGGAAACAATACCTAAAAAAAATGATATTCTATAACATTTTTGATATCATGAGGGAAAAGTGCCATTGAGGGCATATTTGATTTCTATCAAAAGTAGAAATACAACAAGGTTATCACATGAGAATGAGAAACAGCTTGTTAGCTTCTAGCCAAGAACAGCAGGAAAACAGTAAACATTAAATATCACACTTTCTTTTAAAATGTATACTTTTTTCTTTTAGATTCAGCCCCTAAAATTAATGTGTGTCTCTCTGTTGCTGCATGTATTGATACTGCAGAAAATGTTTTGAAATTCAGTATCCATATATTGATATTTACCAAACAAATTTACTGCTACTACATAAACACACCAACAATCACAAACATTGCCAATGTATTTTGTGCAAATATTTTGTCACAGCTGCTGTGAAATATTGACATATTGACAATTTTTTGTTTTTCTTTGAGAGTATACCAATGTATTCATCAATACTTCTCTTAATCACAGGACTTTATCAATGTACTCTGAGAGGCAGAGTAATGAATTTCCTCCAAAAAGGATTTGTAAAAAGAGATGCCATCAAACAAGCTCCCATTGTGCGACTTCAGAGTAAAGTTAATGTTAAATGCAAAGAGGGACAAAAAGAACACCTTCAGTGTTGTGTGCAGGCCCCCTATAAAGTCAAGTGGTTTCTAGACAACAATGTTTTATCCTCAGGTAACTATGAAATCAGTGTTAAAAAAAACTTGATCATGCTGATAAACTAGTCAAAGCTATCAACAGTTTATCTTTATCACAACTTAAACTGAGTTAAATGTTCACAGATGTCACTGAGGATAGAGAATCCTACTGCATCAAGCATGATTACCAGCTAGGAAGTTGTAGTGGACCACAGCAAAGAGAAATACATTTTACATGTCAGGTAGATGAACCAAAGGACTATGAATTGACAACATCAATGACCATTTTTAGAGACGGTAAGTGCAACGTTTGAAATGTGACAATACAGTTTTTTCTGTTTTATTATCTCATTGTGACATCTCATTGTGTAACACTCAATTGATTTTTTTAAACTCTAAGATTTTATATGCAACAATGCTGAGTATGGAACTGGACGAGCAGGTGACAATTCAAGCATACGATGTGATGAAGGTCAAGAGGGGAGCAAGACTGCAACCTGTCAGCAAACCAGAGAGGAAATAGGGGAATGGAAACTTCTAGAGGACACCTGCATCATAACAGAAATCAAGGAGTTATTAATTGACTCACAGGTAGGTGCTCTACCTGAGTTTACCCATTAGAAATGTCTGAATCACAGGGTATACCATACATGGAAATATTAGTTATTAACATCACAACAGATACGCTATGGAACCAACATTGTGAAAAATACACCATACTCCCTTTACTACACATGTTTTTGGACTCGGTCTTCATCTCAACTACATACATGTAAAGTTTCGTGACTGCGTACACACTTACAGTGTTGCATTGTCAAAGTCTGTCCTCAGACAGACAGAGGGAGAGTCAGTCGAACAGGTGTATAAAAGCAAGCACCTGGCCATTCAGACTGTTTCTACAAACATCTGTGAAAGACTGGGTCGCTCTCAGGAGTTCAGTGAATTCCAGTGTGGTAGTGTGATAGGATGCCACCTGTGCAACAAGTCCTCACTGAAATTTCCTCGCTCCTAAAGCATCGGATGCAGTGGTGTAAAGCATGCTGCCACTGGACTCTAGAGCAGTGGAGACGCGTTCTCTGGAGTGACGAATCGCGCTTCTCCATTTGGCAATCTGATGGACGAGACTGGGTTTGGCTGTTGCCAGGAGAACGGTACTTGTCTGACTGCATTGTGCCAAGTGTAAAGTTTGGTGGAGGAGGGATTATCGTGTGGGGTTGTTTTTCAGGAGCTGGGCTTGGCCCCTTAGTTCCAGTGAAAGGAACTCTGAATGTTTCAGCATACCAAGAGATGTTGGACAATTCCATGCTCCCAACGTTGTGGGAATAGTTTGCTGTTCCAACATGACTGTGCACCAGTGCACAAAGCAAGGTCCATAAAGACATGGATGAGAGAGTTTGGTGTGGATGAACTTGACTGGCCTGCAGAGTCCTGACCTCAACCCGATAGAACACCTTTGGGATGAATTAGAGTGGAGACTGAGAGCCAGGCCTTCCCATCCAACATCAGTGTGTGACCTCACAAATGCGCTTCTGGAAGAATGGTCAACAACTAAACCTTGTGAAAAGCTATATATATATATGTATATATACACACACATATATATATATATATATATATATATATATAAACATATTCTTTGAATTTCTAGAGACAGATTGATAGATAGATAGATAGATAGATACTTTATTGATCCTGAGGGAAATTTAGACATCCAGCATCTTATACAACACATACAAAACAAAAATGCAAACATAATAAAAGAGTATAAAAAACAAAATGTAACCAATAAAATCAGAGTATGAAGAGAATATAAGGATAAAAACATACACAGCACTGAAGTGATATTCTAGCCACCACAACTACTGTATAAACTGCCACACTCCAGTATGGTCTATAAGGTAGTTTATCTGTACAGGGGTTCAACAGTGCATGTATTGCAGATTAAAGTTAACAAAAAATTGTGCAAGAATAAACTAACAATATAAATTAAACGCAAATTGAGATACAAATATTAACAAACTTAACTAAGCAATTGTGCGTGTGCTGCATATAGAAACGAACAGAAACATATTAATAGGAACTAAAAAACCCTTATCACACAAAGCAAATTTTTTGGCTAATATAGCCAGTAATTGACAGTACAGCAGAGTGCAATTGAGCCTTCATTAGCATCCAATCTCACCGAACTATGGCTCGGAGGAGTTGAATAGCCATATGGCCTGGGAGGACAAACAACTTGCTCAAATAGAGTTGGTTCTGCTCCTTCCTGTGAAGGATGTCAGTGTTTGCTGACCAGTCCAGTTTGTCATACAACTTGTAATTGCTGACCACCCCCATATCGACCCCCTCAATAGACACTGGTTGCAAATTGGGTCTGTTTCTCTGGAAATCCACCACCATCTTTTTGGTCTTGGAGGGGTTCAGCAACAGACAGTTTGACCTGCATCATGACACAAAGGTCAAACTGTCTACTGCTGAACACCTCCAAGCACTTTTGTGTTCTGTAACAATTTTTGGTGGACAGAGAGAAACGTCTCGTATTTGTATAGTTTGCAGTCTCATACCAATAATGGTGTCAAAAGTTGATATGTTTTTAATGTTTCAGGATTTGATTGTGGATGAATTGCCAGAATTTTTGGCAAATCTGAATAAAACTGTCCAGGAAGAAAGTAAAGAAATCGTAAATTCATCTGCAACTATATCAGCTGTCGTTGACATTCTTGGCACCATTGCAACTGTTTCGATTGACAGTGAAGTCAGTAAATCCGTCATGGAGGTAGGTTAAACAGTCCCTTCTGTAGTCCCTTATTAAAGGATATATATGTTATGTAAACAAATGTACTTTTTGACTTTCTGCTAAGGTTGTAATCTCACAACTTAATATCTCATCATTTTATAGAATGTACTTGAAACAGTTGATGTCATCATTGGTGATAATGCAAGAGAGTCCTGGGCAGTTCTAAATGCAAATGAGACCCGCAATGCAAGCTCAGAATTACTGGGTTCACTGGAGACTCTGTCCAGTGGGTTGGTCGAGGAGTTTGTCATCACAACTCAACATATCCTGCTCAACCGAATGATGTTTGACAACAACTTCATGGCAGATCTGAACTCAAGCATCGGAATTTACATTCCAGACACCAGCCTTAACAACGTCTTGATCACCACCATTGCCTTATTCACCCTTAATAATGTTATGCCAGCAAGGTACTCCAGCTTTGACACCAGTCTCTTCAATAATAACAGCAGTGAAACTGTCAATGATAATGCCATCAATGCTGCTGTGGTGCTAGTCCAAATAAATGCAACAATTCAGAATGTCACTCTGCGCTATGATAAGATAAACAACTCCCTGTCAGTAAACCCGCAGTGTGTCTTTTGGAATTACACACCGTTTGACAATCTGGGCGCTTGGGATAATGACGGTTGTACGTTTGTTTCGGACATAAACAACACAGTAACCTGTAGCTGCAACCATCTCACCTCCTTCTCAATTCTGATGGCAACGGAAATCCCCCCAGAACTCAAACATGCCTTGGATATAATCACTTATGTTGGAGTTGGGATATCTCTGGCAAGCTTGGTTATATGTCTCATTATAGAAGGATATGTTTGGAAAGCCATAACCAGTAATAGCACTGCTTTCATGCGACATGTTTCCATCGTTAACACTGCCCTGTCTCTGTTGATCGCTGACATCTGCTTCATCATTGCTGCCTCTATTGCGAAGAACCCTACTGAAAACCCTGGAGAAGACTATGACGTTCCAGTTGGACCATGCAGCACAATAACATTTTTTATGCACTTTTTCTACCTTGCCCTATTCTTTTGGATGCTTGTGTCAGGCCTTCTGCTCTTTTACCGGACAGTCATGGTTTTCTCCCACATGTCCAGGTCAACCATGTTGGCCATTGGCTTCTGTTTAGGCTATGGCTGTCCTCTGACTATAGCTGTTATAACTGTTGCTGTCACAGCGCCAGGAAATGGTTATATAAGGAGAGAAGAAGCTTGCTGGCTCACCTGGACAGAAACAAAGGCCCTGTTGTCCCTGGTGATACCCGCCTTGACCATAGTTTTTATCAACATTTTAATAGTAATTGTTGTCTTGTTCAAAATGCTAAGAAGAGGTGTAGGAGACACCACCCAAGCAGATGAAAAAAGTACGCTGGTGGTCATTGTAAGGTGTGTGATCATTTTGACTCCTTTATTTGGACTGACCTGGTCTTTGGGCGTGGGAACCATGGTATCATCAACAAATGAAGGAATCCACATAGCCTTTGCATTCTTCAGTTCACTACAGGTATTTGCATCCATTGAAAAACAAGCTTGTAATTTAATGTCAGTAGTTAAGTATAGTAAAACATTCTGTGTTGTTCCCTCGTAATTATAAAGAAATGTGCTTTTTATCTTTTACCAGGGTTTCTTCATTTTAGTGTTTGGGACACTATTTGATTCAAAGGTATGTTGACTTTAAAAAGATTGTTTGACATTTTGGGAAATACTTTTGGAACTTTGTTGCAGAGAGTGAGATGAGAAGATTATCTGACATTAATGGAGAAAGTATTAATCAGAATCAGAAGATTCCATATTTTAGAAATGTACCAATATCCCAATGCACAATACTCCAATACAATTTAATGTCCTGCATTCAAACATTACTGACAGCAAAATGTAATTAAACTATCAAAAATAAAATGAAGAAAAAATGCAAAAATGTCCAAAGAGAATTGGTCACTTGATACAAACGCCCACATTTTTTAGCTTCCAAGTTTACTTCCTGATTATGCAGCCTATTAAACATGTGCAGTAGTATTTTTCCTGCTGGTCCTGCCAGTCTGAAAATTTGACCACACCTGTTTGGTCAAAAATATACATACAGCAACTTGAAGGATCAGTTTTGGTGGAAATAGAAACGTGTGTGAATTAAATGTGATTTTTGGCATAGCCTCTTAACGTCTTCTGAGTGACTTTGATCCAGCCACAAAGTCTACAATGGGAAAGTCTAAAGAACTCAGCATTGATCTGAAAGAGCACATTATTGATTTGAATAAGTCAGGAAAGTCACTTGGAGCCATTTCAAAGCAGTTACAGTTCCCAAGATCAACTTTAAAAACAACTGTTTTGTGAGTACAAAGTGCATGGCACAGTTCTGTCACTGCCATGATCAGGAAGAAAACACAAACAATCACTTGCTGCTGAGAAAAAAACGGGTCATCTGAAATTTGCTGCGGATCACATGGACAAAAAAAAAACCTTCTGGAGGGAAACTCTGTAGTGAGATGGGACAAAAATTGTGACTGGCAACAATAACCAGCAATATCCTTGGAAACAAGAATGCAAGGCCTTCGACCCCAAGACCACCATACCTGCCGTCAAGCATGGTGGTGTTAATATTAGTATGTGGGATTTTTTGCTGCCCGTTAATCTGTTGCTCTAAAGAAAGTAAATGGAATGGTGAAGAAGGAGGATTATCTCCAAATTCTTCAGGAAAATCTAAAATTATTAGAAACAAGTTTGTGCCAGCAGGCCAACAAATTTAGTTGAACTTCACCGATTCTGACAAGAAGAGTGGTTAAAAATTCAGCTAGAGAATTTCCAGAAGCTTGTGGATGGCAAAATCACCTGACAGAGGTTAAAAAGGCCAAGAGACATTTAACCAATTATTAGAATTACTGTATGTAAATTTTTGATCCAGCAGATTTGGTTAAACTTAATTATTGAACTAAACTTCATAAATGTTTTTGTGATGAAGCAGTGTGTGTTGTGTCCCAAATTCCACAGTAGTAAAATACTATAAATTTTGACATTGAGATAAATTTGATTGTAGATCCGTTCTATTCTCTCAAGAAGATTACCTACATCAAGCACAGGCTCCAGTTCGACAAAAGTAAGTTGTTTTCTTTTTTTATCTCAAAACTTGCCTAAACTGAAAGGTTTTCTTTGTTTGTTGGACCTGTTAAATTATACAGAAATCTTCAATAAAATCTTGTTGAGGAAATGCAAATATTGCTCCTTATTTACATATTTTTTTGTTTCTACAAAAGAGTACAAGTTGTGGAATTTCATCACTCAGTGGACTAAACTGGATAAGTCGACTGCGTGGAAGAAGATGTAAGTTCTTGTTCTAAATTTAGATGTTTGTGAATCAGCTGTCTTAGTGACAGTTTTTTTTGTCTTTCAGATATCTATCGTCTGTCAGAAGCTGCTAACTCAGGCAGCAGTGGTGCATCGGAGTCATTTGTTAATATATGAATAAACACAATCTAAGCACATATGATTCATGTGAAGATGAAGACAAGACAAGAGAGGTTCACTGGGATGATATTGTTAACATCTGATGCAACAAATTGTGTGAAATTTTGTGAAATAAAAGAACAAATAATGTGATACCTAAAAATCAGCATTATCAGACTGTAATGTATTGTTACTATTTCAACAAGTGTGGCGTAAAGTTCAACTGAACTACAATATTATGAATTAAAGTGTGACATGTATTCTTGAAACAGTTGCCACTTGTCTTGCTGCTAATTTTAGCTGCTGTAGTGCTAAGTATAATGCTGCTTTGTTTGGTAACATTTGGGATGCACAAAAGTCGGAGTAGTTACCAAGGTTAGAAAACAACTTGTTATTTAATGTATCTATCTCTCTATAAAAGCAAGAAATCTCTGTCTGTGTGTGTGTGCCTCAAATATCTGCAGATCAGGATCAGACTGACCTGAGATTTTCAACATGGCTGCTGCGTGGTTGAAGGGTGTGCAACCTCAGATTTGTTTGGACTACAAAGATACCGTTAATAAATTATTTCATAAATGATTTACGAATTCTGCTAGCATTGTCAACCATAGCCACCATAGCCATGTGCGCACCAGAGCCAATCACTGCAGAGCCCAACCCCTAACACGTTCCTATAGGTGGAAAAAGGCCCCACACCAACTAATCACAAAATTATATGGCAAACCACGTGATTTGGTTGCTGAGGAACAGGGGGAAGTTGTGGGAGGGACAGCGACAGTGACAGTGATAGAGATAGCGAGTTTTGAGAGTTGAGAGATTTGTGACATTTAGCATGTTTGGAGTGTATAGTTAGTGTGTTATGTAGTGTTTGGTGTAGTGTGTTTAGTAGGGGTGTAACGATACACAAAAATCACGATAAATCGAAATCGAAAAATTCGATACGTACCTCGGTTTTGAGGTCACGGTTCGGTTCATTTTCGGTACAGTATGGGAACAGAATGCAAAACATAAATTTGCTTGTTGTGTGTTCAGAACTTTTGTAAGCCAACAATTTATTGTAACATACAAAATAAGAAAATAAAATGTAAAAAAATAAAATACTGTTGTAAAGTGCTGCCTGGTAGTATGTTAATAAATTATTCTCAAATAAACAAAATATATATAAAATAAGCTTTTCAATGAATAAAATATTCTCAAACAAAAATATGAAATATTATAAATATAAATTCCTCACAGCTTTTTAAAGTCTTTTAACAAAACCTTTCCACAAGTGCAGCACTAACAGTTCCAGCATGTAGCCCTGTTCAGTTGTACTCAACCTTCATATTTTTTGCCAGAAAGATTAACTTGTCCACATTGACTCAGTTATTGTGAGTACAGGCTTTCATTACAAAGATATAAGGACGAAAATATGCACTTTTGATGAGCAGGGCGATCGGAATGTTTTTCCTGGTTAGCGGACATGGCCGAGGACCCCTCTCGAGACGGGATTCTCAAACACCTCGCCTCCAGCACCTCCAGCACACCTGGGACCCTCGCCAGTTAAAATGACCGCCAGAGTTAAACTGTCACACTGGAAACATGTCTTTCTCCGTTGCAATATTTAAGGAAGCCGAAGTGTTCCCAAGCAGGAGACTGTAGCGACACGGTTTGGTGGTCTGGTTTTCTAGCTAGCGTTAGCTATGACATAAACGGGCTGCACGTGTAGCTGCCGCGGAAAATAAACACACGCAACTTCCGTTCCAGGAACTCACCCGTGCACAGCCGTGTACCACACCAAGCGTCCTGTACCGAAACGGTTCAATACAAATACATGTATTGTTACACCCCTAGTGTTTAGTGTGTAGTGTAGGCGTTTTGTGAGTCAAAACAATGAGGAGACTGCTGAATGTGGAGCAGGCAGTGCAGCACTTCATTGAGCTGGGGAGAACTGAGCCTGAGGCATTACCTGCATTTAAATGTAAATAGTTACATATTACTTTGTAAATTTCAAAAACGTATGCACAAATTTAGCAAACAACAAGTTATATTTGCATGATAAGTAGGGGTGTAACGGTATTTGTATTCGTCCCATGCCGTCACGGTACAAGCATCATGGTTTGGTGCACGCAGTCATAGGACGAATATGTCTGAGTGAAAAAAAAAAAAAATCGAGTCCTCACCTTACTGCAGGTGGCAGTAATGAGCCTAAAAGCTGCCAGAAACAGTCATTACAGAAGAAGAAGAAGTAGTTACAAAAAGAACGAAGAAGGAAAGTGATGGAAAGTGTGGAGTTGGAGGAGGCGCTGGCCTTATTTAAATCAGCTGTTTGGGAGCACTTTGGCTTCCCAGTACAATATAATGGTGATGGCACGCGAGCGGAGGACTGGACCGAGACTGTCTACCGGCTATGTTTCACGGAGGTGCGGTATGTCGCTGGCAACACCTCAAACATGCTAACCCACGTAAGACGGCATCACCGTCACTGGTGCGACGAAAAAAACGTCTTTGGTGCAACAATTTATCCACGCTGCTTTTAAGCGACCTCTTGACATTAACACTGACAGTGCCAACAACATCACAGAAGCAATTGGCATATACATATTGATCTATGCGCCCATATGCTGTAGTAGAGGAGCAGTATTTATCAAAGTTGCTTGAGCCACGCTACAGTGTCATCCCGTGCGCACATCAGCCAGTCTGTGGCCCCTGCCATTTACAAGCGTGCCTGAGCAGTGGGGGAGCATGAGTTGTCTACTGCACAAGCTGTTGCAATACAACATTGAACATGTTTCTTATAATGATGTTACCAAAGTTGCCAGTTGGCAAGAAGTGCTACCTGACTACCTCAGTCTATCTTTTCCTCTGTATTAACAGAAACTGTGGTCAAGCCCGCCTCCACTCCGAAATCCTCGATCAACCTAGCCGCCATTTAATTTGCAGTACCTGTATATAGACGATATTACTGTAATGCACTGCCAGAACAGAATTCAAAATAAAAGCAGACTTATGAAGGCAGTCTGCAATTTCGCACGAATTCATCAATCAGTCAGTCTGTTAATTGATTGACGAATTAATTAAGCGATTAGTTAATTAATTGAGCATATAAGGAATTAATTCATTGATTATTTACTGAATTCATATTACCATCTTAACTCTGATCACACAGCATTAGAAGATGGAGGCCATGACATTTCATCTGTGTGTATAGTTAGTCCAACATAAAAATAAACACAATAGCTGGAGATTCTGAATTTCAAATTAAAAGCCCACTTAATAGTCAAATATTTTCAATATTTCCCTCAAGTACGGATTCACGTCAAGAGGAAACTGGCCTGTTTCCATGGACTCATTTCACTTCAGACTGATAGTGATCAATGTCAGAGAGTCACTCATGTAATTCCAGGAAGTTCTGATTTGGATTTTCAAAATTAAAGCCCTCTGGAATGTAAAATATTTCTAATATTTCCCTCAAATTCAGATTGTTAATGGAGGGAAACTCCCTGTTTCCACAGACTCATTTCACTTTAGACTGATAGTCTCAACCTCAGAGAGTCACTCATGTAATTCGAGGAATTTCTGATGTGGATTTTCAAAATTAAAGCCCTCTGAAATGTAAAATATTTATAATATTTCCCTCAAATTCAGATTGATATTGGAGGGAAACTCCCTGTTTCCACAGACTAATTTCACTTCAGACTGATAGAATTCAATCTCAGAGTTGTACTCAAATAATTCCAGGCAGATCTGATGTGGAATTTCAAAATTAAAGCCTTCTGAAATGTGACATGTTTGCTAATATTTCCCAATGATTTGAGATTTACTTTAAAAGAAAACTGCCTGTTTCCACAGACTAATTACCTCAGGCTGAGATGTGGATGAAAGCCAAACAGGAATTTGAGTCTGCTTGGCCTGTGGTGGGTTTTGTTCTTCTCTAGGTCGCACTGCATGCAAGTAGGATGCCACTTATGGCACATGTAAGGCAGTTGCCTATTTTGACCAATAGATGGCGCTTTATTTGTATTATTTATGCCCTCAGGCTTTACGCGATTGTCGCTGTTTGTCCTTTACGGGTTATTAACCTTTTTGACCTTGAGGCCCATTTTTTTCAGTGCAGAGTGGCCCGGGGCCCATTAAATATTAACACTGTATATGCAGTGTTGGAGAAACTACTTTGCAAGCGTAGCTTGTAAAACTACATGTAGTTCAGCCTGGCAGTAGTTTGAACAAACTACATTTCTACCCCTGGAGAAATGTAGTTTATAAAACTACTGCTAAAAAAAAGTAGCTTTAGCAACTACTTATACTCATTATACTCATTTAACTCAGTGTTAAATAAATCAACATATGGTGTATATGAAACAAAATATAATAGTCTACAAAAAATTCACATCCATACAAATATGCCTCTCAACTCAAGTTTTATTTTT
>OMLP01044462.1:0-15584 GCA_900302685.1 Spondyliosoma cantharus
GTGTTATCTGAGAGAGGGACTTTGGCTATTTCTTTAGCCGCTTCAGGTCCGAGCATCTCATTTACAATGGCTTTACAGGCGGGAAGTATTAATGTCTCTGCCACAGTGTGCAACTTTTTTGACTTAGCTACAACTTCAACAAAGTGGTGGCTAGCTTTAAGGGCTCTCTCATTTACCTTTGTGGTTTTTCTCATGAAAGTTGCCTGTTTCTCCGTGTGTTCACACAGGCGAGCAAAATAGTCCGCATTCTTGTTTTGAAGCGAGGGGGGGGTTTCATTTGGAGATAGCGTTTAAGCTTACTTGGGACCATAGCACTGTTGGATAGCTTTTCACCACACACCAAGCACAACGGAGTTGGTTTCATTGCATCCTCTGTGAAAGTAAATCCAAATGAAAGATAGCTTTCGCTGTATTGCCTCACGCCAGAGACTTTGCTTGAGCTAACTGTCTTTGCTTTCTTTTGACCTCCACTCATACTTGGGCCTTCATCTGGGCCCGAATTTTGTCCAGGGTCCAGTTCGGAGTTAGCATCTTTCCTTTTCAAAAACTTCTCCATCACTGTCACCGTATAGTTTCGCTAGCCACAATGCCACTGTCACCGCCACCTAACGTATCCATGCATCACTAATTCTCTTGTCTCAAAGTACAAAGCAATTAGCTACCTGCTGCCACCTACTGATATGGAAGAGTATAACATGGTTACTCTGCCGATCACTAGAGAGCACAGACACCTCAACAATGGCACATTATTTGCGGATAATAATTCATTTGTTTTCAAAAAATATTTTTTAGACCAATTAGGTGAAATTGGATAATTTCCCATGGCACACCGGACAATAACTCACGGCACACTAGTGTGCCGCGGCACAGTGGTTGAAAAACACTGCCATACAGTATAGCATTTTGAACTCTAGCCACCGTTTTGCTCGGTTCTTCCAGACACACACACACACACACACACACACACACACACACACACACACCTATAAGTGGTTGACTGTTTCATTCCTTGTGTTAAGTAAAAGGCTTTTGAACCTACATGTTCTCTATTTAATGTTGTACAAGAGTGAATGTTGCCAACCTCTTCTCTTTAAAGGACTCTGAACTCCTTCGACTTTACTAGCGGTTATTTGTTTATATATCTGTTCTAGTAGCTGATGCATGCTGGTAGATGAGCAGTAAGTGTGTCCTCAGACTGGGGGCGGCAGCTCCACTGGGGCAGTTTGAGTGAAGAGCCTCAGTGGTGGTAATGCAGGTCCAGCGACCCTCCGGTCACAAGCCTACTTCTCTCACATTTCGGCCACCACTGTGTCATCCTCTCTTGAATTGCATGACCTTATTAAATCGCCCTCTCCTCTTATTTGTGCAGCCCTCTCTTAAATACATAATGCAATGAGGAGAGGTCGTAAGCTGTAAACACTTGCATGAGGGACATTGAAATGACAAGTCCAGACAGGTGGACAAAGTTTTATTTTGGTTTCAGTGGGTTTGTACATACGAGTGAAGAATGACTGGTGTAACAGTTTATCTGTTTTGAGTTTTGTTAATGTTGTGACCTGCTTGGAGCAGCATCACAGGCACTCCGATAGCATTTCTGCGTAGCCCAATAAATGGATTAATTTTTAGGTATGAACTTAGAACAAATTTGAATAAGCTGTAATGGTTAGACTTTAATAAGTTGGATGCCATACACAGGTTGGGAGTCTCTGAGTGCTGTGAGTACTTTCGAATATGTTTTGAGGATATGGAGACATTGCAAGTACAAATGAGTGAACTGTATGTTAATATTTGCAGTAGAACAAACGCTTACTCCTGCTGGCACTGTCCCTTTACTAAGTCAATGTTTTAAAAACTTGTTAGACATCTCTATATTCCCCATCTGCAGGTCCATCTGGAAATTGCTCCTGACTCCCAGAATTTGACCTCAGAAGATTTTGATGAACTGAAGATTTGTAACGCATTGCGATATGAAGTCTTGACAGAGATCCTCACCTCTCTTGGCCTCAACTGTGAGCTAAACCAGTCTCCAGCCCCGAGTTCAGTCCACCTGCTGGCCACCTCTCAGGTAAGATCCACAGCACTCATTTGTCAGCACTTCAGTGAAACAAGCAAGATGCTATTCAAGTCCTGTCAGCTAGTGTAATCTTTGCATCAGTCATGTCTTAAATGTGTTTGTCTCTCCTGGTTTCGATTTGTTACAGCTATTCATCAACACCATAGTCATACCAAAAGAGTTTGTCCACATTAGACACTGCATAACAGTAACAAGGCCTTTCTGTGCTGAGTTTGGATGTTTCCGCTGAGTATTTCGGTTTCCCCGTCGTCAAAACATGCACACTAGGTTGATGCCCTTTATCAAGGTACCTGCTCAGGTCTGGAGTTGATCTGACCCTGTAACACAAATAAATCACCTGTGATGTATGATGATATCTGTAACTGAGGAATAAAGAAAACATGTTTTCTAAAAGCAGGAAAAAGTTGGATATTGTGCAATGTTTATTAACAGTACCTTAGTTTAAATGAAAATAAATGCTGCCAAGTATAAATATCAGAACACTGATAACTTGTTTGTTAAATTGTTAAGTATAATCAGCACAGTCAGTGTAGTGTGGATAGGGGCCCTTGTGTATTTTGTTGCTTATAACTTTTGAGCACTCCGATGGAATGGATTGCTGTTTTGGCAGACTCCTATTAGTACAGTTTGGCATTGTGACGACCCAATGTAGCCTGAGTCGTCTAGTTTTAACAAATCTTTGGTTTGGTGCGTGTCTTGGTGCATGCTTACTGTAAATACAATAAATAATACTTATTTTCTGAGTGAAAGATTCAGGGAGGACATGATGGTGGGGGTGTGATATTATATCAATTCTTGGGACAGCAAAACTCTATGAGCAGATATCAGAAGGTCTGCTACAATATGATTTCGATTGAATTCTGATGTATTGAATATAGAATAATGAAACCATCAACATTTACACTGGTTCCCTATAAACTTTGCTATAACTATACAATTTTGTCGGCCACTGGGTACCACCAGGAAAAGGAAGGTTGATTGAATAAAGTCACACTTTGTTTAGGGTTGTTGTTATTTGCAACTCAGGAAAATGGTAACAATCCAGTTGTCTTGCAGTGTTCCCTCCAACAGTATTACCTCTTGGAAATCCTAGGGGGCAAAAGTTGTCTGTTGACTCGTTTTTTCAATCCAAAATATTTCCACACTGCTGATTAATTACAGAGAGCGAAGTAAATATCCTTGTTGTCTTTTTTTTAAAAGCTGCTTGCCATTTGCATGCAATTGCAAGGTACTAGTCGGAGTGCCTGGAGAATACTTTTTCGATGCGTTACACCAGGAGTTGAGGATTGTAAAAATGAGGTTAAGTTGGAGGATGAGAATTCGAATGTCTAGTGTATAGATTTTGCTGACATTCTGCCCCCTGAGAACGAATGTGTCAATTCACCCATCATCATCATCATTTAACCATCATCTATCATTCATCCATCCATTCATTACTCATTTACTCATACTCATATGCCATGAGCAGCAGATTGTTTCTATTAAAGTTAATCGTATGAGTGGCAACACAGCTATTCTGCATACTGCACATGTGGAAACAATTTGGCCTCCTAAATGTATGCAAATTAATGCAGGGGGCTTACAGCAGGTCTGTGTACAGAGGGCCAATAACTAACATGTGAGGGCAGTAAATCAGTCTTTGATCAGCCATCACAGTAACTGTCCGCAGTGAGTGCTGTTCAGTTTGTTTATCATGTGGTTTTATTTTAAGAAAAAAATGAAGTTCAAGCAGTCTAACTAATGAAAAGCTTAAAGAAAATATTTGGAATGATTGAGATTCAAAATTGATTTGAATTCATATTTTCATGTAGAAGCCAAAAAATGTCAACCCTCCTTTGCAGATGCTCTGCCAACAATAACCAAGTAAGTAAGTAAGGCCATGGACAGGCATATGAGGAGTGTCGAGCAGAGAGGGTCATTATATCCAGTTTATGTTGAGAGATGCCAATTACATTCTTGGTATTCAGCTGATGGTCTGATGTTATTTACATCTAAGCATTCAGAACTGCATCCAACATGGAAAGTAGCGAAATACATTTTCTTTAAAGCTCCTACAAGGAATTCTCAATACAGTAAATCTAATATTTGGTTAAATGTCTCTTGGCCATTTTTCACCTCAGTTAGGTGTTTTTGAAGCCACCCACAAGCTTCTGGAATTTATAACAGAATCTGTGACGTTCAACTAAATTTGTTGTCTTCCTGGCTCAGACTTGTTTCTGCAGCACAGTCCACATGTTCCCTATGGGGTTCAAGTCAGGACTTTGGGAAGACCATTCCAAAACCTCAATTCCAGCCCGATTTAGCCATTTAACACTGCTGATGTGTGTTTTGGATCATTGTCCTGTTGGAACACACACCTGCACCCAAAACCCAATATTCTGCTGACAATTTTAGGTTTTCCTGAAGAATTTGGAGATAATCCTCCTCCTTCATTATTCCATTTACTTGCTTTAGAGCAGCAGATCCACTGGCAGCATAACAGCCGCACAGTTGTAGCATCATTTCTTTTCAAGAAAAATCCTTGACATGACCTTGGAGGTCCCAGGTCAGTTCAAAGTTCCTTGCAGTACATAAAGTACGTCTTACTACCAAAGATCTCCATTTAAGTTTAAGGGGATGGGAAATAACTGTTAACTAAATAGGTGTTAACTTTGCTGGTTGTCTTGTCAAAAACAAATCTTCATAGCTTTTGTGTTGCAGTGATGTACCTGTCAAAAAGCAAAGTTTGAGTTAATGAAAGCTAGAAAAGAAAAGCTCCAGAAAAAAAGTTTAAAGTCTACTACTCTTTTTTCCATTGAAGATTCCAGGATGAACGGATATGTAAAGGTTTTAGATTCAAAAGTGTAATTGTTGAACACAAGGTGTCTTCTACTTGTGCATTGGAGTTTTCATGTTATCTCATCACACTTGTAAAAGTTAAATGTTGGACATGTCCAGAGTTTCAACTTTTCAACAGATTTTTCAAACTATAAAGTGAGCATAGAGGCTTTTTTTTAAGTTACATGTGTTACAGTCAACAAGGTATTCTTTTACAGAATTTTTCTTTTGTGCAATATTTATGGATGCTTAAGAACATGTCAATCAACAGCTGCATTACTTTTGCACTGTCTCGTAAGATTTAGGGAGTTTAACAGGATTGGAGTGGTCTCAGTGGAAGATTGGGTCTTGATTATGCATGTACTCAAAAACAACCACTAGGGGGAGGCAGGGCTCCAGGTTGAGAAGCAGGAAGTAAGGACCTGAGTAATTCGTCAAAGCAGCGCTGGTCACATTTCAAACTTTGACCCCTCCACTTAGGCGGTAGTTAGAGAGGTGTCCTTTTTAGGTATAGAGTGATGGCTTCCCATTAATAAAAAAAAATCCATTATGGTAATATTTGTAGAAATAGCAGAAGGAGGGTCGTTGTTTCTGTCTATGTGGTCGCCCACCATTGAGTCTGGTACTGCTCCGAGTTTTCTGCCGGTTTAAAGGTAGCTTTTCCTCGCCACTGTCGCCAAGTGCTTGCTCATGGGGGAAAAGTTGGGTCTCTGTAAATGGATGAATTCAAGAGTATGGTCTAGACCTGCACTAATTGGGAAGTATTATGAGAACTTCTATTGTGAATTGGTGCTATACAAATTAATGGATTGATTGATTTATACATTGTTGTATGTTTAGAGTATTGTATGACCTTTGACCCTGCTGCCCCAGCCACTTTGTCCCAACAAGGATCTTGCTGATGAAAATTGGGGGCTGCAGAATTGTTTCCAGATTGCAGTAGAGTCTTACCAGGAGAAGAGCTGGTAGCTGTGTGCCTCAACATGTCTGCATGATGGTCTTTGTGCTATCAATAAACTACCTTGGATCGCACCCATTAGCTGTTATTCAGACCTAAGGTTGTCAGGATGTTTTGGTCTGGAGGAGATGAGGTTAAATATCCAGATCCCAATCCCAGTGTCTCTCCTAAAGGCCACAAGCCCATAAACCTCAAAGTCTTATTTGACATTACCTGGGAGGTGCTTGACTGCAAGAGGTGGCAAGGACCCATATCGGTCAGCACTTTTCGACAATTCATCTTATCTTGTGGTTTTCAAATTTTCCATTTAACATTTTTGAAATATATAAAAAATAGTTGAAATAAATATTCAAACAGGGGTTCATATACGTATATGTATAAAAACACATTCAGTTACAGGTTTCAGTTAGGTCTTAAGTAGTAAATTATTACATTTGAAATTAAAATTTGTAAAGGAAAATGTACACGTAGAGTAAATTGTAAATTGTTAAGATATTCAAGAGCGCAATTTTCTTGATTATTACTGGTTTTTCGGGTTGTTGTTTTTTTTATGTTTCAGGGCTTCCCCTGGTAAATCCATGCTTAACATCACAACACTGAACTGCAGGTAATTCGATGAGCCATATTTCTCATAGAACCCTGTCACTGGATTGAACTGAACTGAGTTCATCCAACTGTCAAATGTCAGTATCATTCTGTGTAAATCATATGTTCAAAGAAGTTAATCACATTAGAGAATAAAGTTAAATCTAATAAGAGAGGTGAAGGAAATCCGTAACAAAATAATATATTGACCATCGAGAGATGAAACACATTAAGACTACATGTTTTGCGTGTGTGAGGACTCAGGAAAGAAAGCTAATTAATGGGAAGTGGTGGGAACAGAGAAGACTGGGACTGTTGCTTAATTACACCATTTTATTGATTAGCTACACACACTCATTAATTCTCACTGTAAAATCCATTACATACCTTACAAGTCTTATTCTGGACAGTTGATTCTGAATATAATAACTTGGAATAAAATCTCAGATCTCTCTTGAAACTTTACAATTGTAACACTGCTGGACAGTCTAATATGTGGTTCTACTTATTGCAGTTGAAGGAGATCAATTCAATCAAAAACTAAACTCACTATTACGCACGTATGTGCCCAGTTTAATACAACTTACTCTATTCCTCTGAGCCATAGCACTCCATGTTTGAGGATCCAATGGGATTGTAGCTGAGAGCCATGGACAGAACACTGGGGTCTGAGCATGAAGAGATGGATCAACACATTATTGAATTTATCAAAAATAAGACAATTATTGAATAACATTTTATTTATCTGATGTTTAACTATGTTTTACTGCCCCAATAGTCGTGTCAAGGGCATTGTTTATTGCAATGCAAAAGCTATTCAAAACTTTTTGAAGAGGCTGAGTGAGCTGGTCTTTGTGTGAAGTGATATGTCTGTGAACACAGTTGACAGACAATGCAAGTGTGGATTAGGCAGTAGACAGGGTGTCTGTAGAGAAATGGCTTCAACATTTAATATCAAAGAAGCAACTGATGGTATTATTGTCCTTCTGTGCTCCTCTCTCTTCCAAACAGGAGGCCAAGGCCAGCTTCCTGAAGTTTCTGCAGACACATGCAGATCAAAATGGCCTCCTCACATTGCCCAAGGTCTCCCTCAAGATGACGTCGTGTTCTGAGCTCCAGGATCGTCCGATGCCGCCTGAGGGTCCTCTGGCACTAGTCACCGACACTACAGATTCCGAGAGCTGGGCGCAATTCAGTATGGAGACCTATAGCAAGAACCTGAAGACCAACCTGCTGGGGCACACCCTGCTGTACGCTGAGGTCGTCACGTCTACCATGGACCTGTTAGAAGGGTAACACATGTATCTCTGTGCCTGTTTAATGTTTGAAATATACTGATGCTGTGTGCTGAAGCAGGCAGCAGTGCACTCACACAGGCAGAATAGTGGTTCAGTGACTAAAAAGAGATGTAGGAGGTGGTTCTGATTGGTGCAGTGTGCACAGTTACAGTTTCTACTAAACTACTCAATTAAAGCAACTAGGCCGAAAAGCTTTGTTGGATTATTAAGACGATATCTCTATGTATATTATTAACACAATTTTAATTTAATTTCAGTTTATTTGGCTCAGACAGTGTGGTTACTGTGATATGGAATGTCTGTGAAAGTAATAGTTCATTTATTGTTGCAAGTACCAAATATGGCAGTTAGCTTGTGTTATCGACAAGTGCTTTATATAAAACAGTGTTTCAAAGTAGAGTTCTGGCTGTAGCCCTTGCTATGGGAGAAGGGCTGAAGCAAGTATGGAGAGAGGACGGACCCGTCGGTCTAGGTGGGTTTATGAGATTTTTCGGAGTGAGCTGTGGATACTCAGAAACCAGAAGTTTTAATTTCTCCTCCATTATTGACTTTGTTCAGCACATTTAGGATGTGACGGTTGAGTAGTGCTCAGTGCAAAATAGACATTCTGAGAATGCTCCTGCTGCTAGCATTTTGTAGCAGTGTGCAAAAACACACTGGCTTCAGGAAACAAGGCTTTTGTGGACAGAGTTCGACTCGAGGTTTCCTTCCCTTAAAGGTCAGATTTTCCTTGCTGCTGTTCACAAGTGCTTGCTTATGGGGGAATGTTGGAAAAACTAACAATCTAGACCTCTTTCAAATCAAACATCTGGTTACACACTTAAACAGTCCAGCATAGAGTAGGAGAGAAAACAGATCTCCATGTGCTAAGAGGCATGAGGGAGAGCTCACATTTAAAAGCACCCCAAATAACACTCGGCAACTTTTAGAGCAACAAGAGAAATTCACAAATAGAAATGAAAGAGATGAAAGAGTGGGGGAACATTAATAGATCATTAGAATATATATAATAACATATAAGATCCATTCTCGTTTATTCTCTTTTATGGCTGGCCAACAAAAGTCATCTGTCTGTGTCGTCAGGCTGAATGGCAGAACACAATATATACCTTGTTATTTTCTACAAAGTGGGCTGAATGTTCAACTCAAATCCACATTTGAGATGTCACAAGCATTTTTATCAAAACAGACTGATCAAAATAAGATGGAAAGGCAGGAATTTTGTCTCTCTTTGAAAGTATATAACAACAACATGTACATAAAAAGTTGCATACTTTTTAAAACTTTTTTCAGGGTTTTAGGAGTTAGATGAAGACACTAAAAGACAGATACAGAGTTTTCTAAATAAACAGCACAAGAATCCAATCGGCAGTCGTGGTTCAGAAGTGGTTTAGAAACTGGACATGGAGCAGTTTCTCAGGAGGGGAAACAGGGATATAAACTTGAAGTCGGCTAAAAAAAAATCAGAATTTTACAGTGGATGATGAAAAAAGTCTATTTACTGATGAATCCCAGTTATTGATTAGTGCAAGTAACAGAACGGTGTATGTTAGGAGAGAAACAGGAAAGAGAGAATGATACCACAGTTTTTCAAAGCCACAGTGAAACATGGTGCTGGAAGATTGAAGGCTGGGGCTGTTTTCTGGCACCTGCACAGAACTGACTTCACCCTGACCAAGGAGAAGCACCACTCCATTCCCAATTCAATAATTCAGTCTCATAACAAGGTACTTAACTGTCAATTTGGAACTCTGACTAGTAATTAACTACATGTAATGTCAAGTAGCTTGGTGAGTGATCTAAGATGTCTCTAGTTCCAATATTGCAATACAGAATCCTATGTCCACTGCATGTGGGGCAGAATATAATAGTATTGTATTTGTCACAAGGATGTATGTCCCTCCAAACTAGAGGCAGACCAATCATAGGTCTGGCTGATCACTGATATCGGTGATTTTTCTGTCAGATTGCCGATAAAATGAACTAATTAAAAAATTTGCTACTCTGGCTCTGATGAATCGTCCTCTTGCACAATGTCCCACCCACAACACTTTCTGATTGGTAACATGTCACAAATATTAAACACTTAAAAACTTTGAATAATCTGAATCTGCAAAGTAACTAGTGACTAAATGTATCAAATAAAGGTAGTGGAGAGGAGGCATGAAGTAGCAGAAATCGAAATTCTCAAGTGAAGAAGCTGAATAGTGCTTGAGTAAATTGTACTTCTAAATTGTGACACAAAGAGTTTAATTTTTTACTGTGGATGAATATCTGTCCCACATCTCAGTTTTCAGTCTCCTTGATATCTAATAATTGGTATCGGCCCTGAAGAAGCCATATCGGTTGACCCCTACTCCACACTTCAAATAAGCCAACTTCATCTAGACCCCTCCTCAGTTATCTAGCCTGTGATTTTCTGCAATTACAGTGGCCTGTGATTCTGAAGAATCGTTTTCATAATATGGATATTCAGTAATCTATTATTTCATATTTCATATTTGATCAGGTAGATAAACACAAGGAAGGGTGGACAAATTATTTTTTTTTGCCTTGTACTGGGATATACCTGCAACTCCAGTTTTAAAGCTGCTGCAAAATAAGTTCTTGTACGCGAATGTTTCATTTCATGTCATTCACTTTCCATGAAGACAGTCTAAAGTTCCTGGACACCATGACAATATTTTACTATACATGTGCTGGCAACATAAACATAAGTAACAATCACATATAATATTAACAAGAACATTAGGAACCAGTGTAACACTGACTTCCAACTTTAGGCACTGTCCTGCCATCTTCAAACCTATTCAAGTCCCTTTACTTTTTTTTTTATTTCAGTTTCTGCCCAGTCAGTTTGTTGTTTTTTTCAAAGATTGGGATTCAGGGAAAAATAAAATCAGGTTACAAGCAAAATAAGTAAAATACAATAACCTGAATAATTAAACAAATAAGTAACTAAAAGAGTGGAGACTATAGTTCAGGTATATTTAAATGTAATTATCATTCTGGAGAAGGAGGGGCAAAATAGTAAGGGGATAAATGTATTAAATGTCTGTGTGTTGAAACAGCTCAGCAGATGACAGGAATGTGTGTGCTCTGTTTACTGCTGGGGCTGGGTTGAGTTGAACTTTAACAGTGTGAAAAATTAGGTTCACAATACCTCTTGATTTCTGTTAGTAACATGTTCATACTGTTCATATCTCTGAGCCTCTCTCGGTCTCCTTTCTTTCTGCTCTAGTGTGCACCCTGGGCAAATCTCTGTTCCCAGCTGGTGTCAGGTGTGTTTTTGTCAGGTCCACGGAGACGCCATTCCTTCTTATGGCCTCAAATGCTTCAGTTGCTGTTACTTACCTGTGATTTCAATGTTTTACATTGATTTTCAGTGTGATTTTGAATCCAGCCCTCAATGGGTTGATGGTTTTGGTTTCTAGTGACTGCTGTTACGTCATTTTGTTCTCAACAAATCATGAAATGTAAATCATTAACTTGAATATTTCATTTGTTAAGAGCTGATGTTTGATGAAAGTGTTCCCTTAACTTTTTTGAGCAGTGGTGATTTTTAATCAAAGCTGAGTTTTCATCAGCTTTCTGTTTTCATGTATGCTTGAGAGAGAAGTCTGTCTCTTCAGGGTTATTGTTTTATTGCTGCTCTAAACATTAGCTATTAAGGATAAAGTCAGCAAAACATCTTTTCTTCATTATCATCATCATCATCGCCATCCTTTCATTTTTTCGGAAAGCTCAAATGGTAAAAGTTGACGATGTTGTTGTTAAAAATAACATAACCATTTGCATGCATGTCAGCGTGTGTCATATATTGGTGCATGCATCTTAGGTGCACTCCGGTACTTAAATAAATGGCACTACACCTCTGATCCATCCTAATTTGTCCTAAAATCCTATCCTAAAATGATCCCACCAGGCACTGGTTCTTCCTGGACTCATTATTGGCTGTTCATGTCAACAGTAGTCGCACAATTAAAATGCAAGATTTAACTTCATAACTGCACAACAGCTGCTAGCATCGACAACAGCTCAACACCACCTGTAATTGGTTATCTATGTTGAATTAACCATTCGTAGTCAAGGCTGATGTCTTTGTTTTCTTCTAGAAAAGGGTAACATGTTAGGGGCCTTACGAATCCGGGAGGGACATGTCATCACTGATAAGAGCCAATCAGGAAGCAAGTTTGGCTGTCTGTATCATTGTTTTCAAATGGCTCAATTTTTGCCCATTCAGATAAGGATCCCAGAGCTTTAAAAGACGGTGGGGCCAACAGCGTCTCCATTGTAGGTGTCCTGAACTGCTGGGGTAGTGTGGATGTAGCAGCATGAATGTAGCAGAAGTTTTGCATTTTAAAATGGAAACTTGCATACCATGCAAAACTAAAGAGTGAGCAAAACAACACCACTGTGAAAGGAGTAGAGCAACTACCACAATAATAAACTAAGAATGATGTAGCAGGCCTCTTTTAAAAAAGGAAGAAAAAGAAGTTGATATGAGCCAAGAGAAGGGAAGAAAAGATGGCGATACAGATATGTGAGCAGATTGTAATGTGATGTGAAATGGAGAAAATAGCTAGCCTGGAGTGTGTGTGTGTGTGTCTGTGTCTGTGTGTGTGTCTGTGTCTGTGTGTGTGTCTGTGTCTGTGTGTCTGTCTGTGTGTCTGTGTCTATGTCTGTGTGTGTTCCAGCTCACATGCTGAAAGGGAGGATCACTGGGCTGGAACTAATTTAATGCCTAAGTGACCTTACTGCAGCAAAGGCAACTTGCACCTAATAGACTTCTTTGTCTGCATCCACGCATGTGAGTAAAGTGGCTCTTGAGCAGGTCGATCAGGCAGCAGATGGTAACAATTAAAACTGTCATAAAGTTTGAAAAATGGATTGTGGAGCAGGACTGAGCTGATTGGAACAGACAGTGTTGTCATTAAGGTTATACAAAAACTAAAGCAGGGTGAATGAGCTGGCCATATAACCCCAAACCTGTTGCTTCAGTTTGATTTCACTTCTAATGTTTGCGTTTCCAGATGTCCCTCTGGAGTACTCTTGATTAATGTTATTATAAAGGAATGCATGCTTTATTTCTTCAAGCATTTGTCTTAAGTATTCAGTGTGATACTGAATACTTTCAGAGAAAACAAACCTTTTTGGTGAAAAGCTTGTAATGGAGTGAATTCCATTGAGTTTTTGCTTGGTGCACACTGATGCTTTGGAATTACAGTGTAGAGCATTGGAACATTATTTTATTCTTATCAGATCATTTTAAGTAAATGTTTTTGTTGGACAGCACTCATTTCTAGTCCTGACTAGTGCTACTCAGCATGTGTTGTATAATGTCCTCCATGGCTCTGAAGGAGCTTTGCCATGACTAAGTCACTTAATCATTTCAAGCTTGACCTCAGATAATACACATTTTAACAGAAACTCTGCATTGCAGGCTCCAGTGTTTTTCGACTTTGACCCATGCTAGGGGCCAAAAGTCAGCATATCTCAGTCTCTGCTGCCGCAATTTTCACCGTTCTCTTGCAAGTCGTCTTTATAGATGTGCAATTCTTAATGGCTGGAACACTTCTTTAAGCCAGTGTAAACTTTGACAGACGATTTATATTGCACTTTAGACATAGTCTACAATGTATATCAGTTTCAGCCACATTTTAGTAATACGATTGTTGGTTTGGGTGTAGTTTTAGTTATCAGACTATGTTTATGTTTATATATTTATACAATGGACTTGGCAATCACTTTCACTTGGCATAATTGCAGCTTCCTGTGTTTTCTTTCCACTGCCGACATGAGCTGGAGTCACTTAAGTAATCACTAAAATTCTGTTCCCTCATTGGATTAAGGTTGAGAAAAGGCACATAAAATGTATAGTAACCTTAAAGCACTTATATTCCTGTAGCAAACATCAAGTCGATTATCATGGCAGATATTCAACTTTAGGGTTTTTTTGTTTTTGTTTGTGCGATTGCCAGTTCAGTTTGAAAATGTGCTATTTAGGCTCTGATGCAGCATCTTCTCTCTGTCTGCAGACACCACGCTGTGGTCTCACTCAGTATCCCAGCCACAACACCATCTATTTTGAACACGTCTAATGGCCTAGCAACACTGAATAATTTGAATCAGCAAAGTAACTTTTAACTTAAATAGGAACTTTGCTGATTTTCAGCCAGCTGGTAGTTTATAGTATATACAAGTGAACAATGGAGAATTTCTCTCATTTTGCCGGCACTCAGGGACCGCCACTTTTTTGCTGGCAAAAATCTGTCAACAGCTCTAGGATCCACTATCTGAGCCGTTGCATAAATTACAGATGTGGCATCCACGGACACAAAGAGCACCGCTAGTAGACCTGTAGCTATTGAAATGAAATGAATTTGAAATTGCCAGTGATTATCGATGAAACAAAGAATTTCTCAAACTTCAAAAGCTCAAAACTCAACTCAACTCAAAAATCAGCTCTGAATAACATTGACGAAGGAAGGAAATACATTCACACATACTTGATAGACCTCAAATTTCCACACAATGCTAAAGCTCATTAAAAAGAAAACGCCTTTAGAGGACATTTAATGATGATGAATGGGCATATCAGGACTTTGTGATGATGATGAAAATGTTGTTATTCTTAATGACAGATCGATAGTTGCGTATCATGTTTCTTTCTACACTACACTCTACACTACACTCATTACAGTAGTTTGTGTAGAGGCTGGTGGATGTCACTTGTGAACAGGGCTGCAGCTATCGATTTTTTTAGTTATCCACTATTCCGGCAATTAATTGAGTAATCGGGAATATTGCACGCACAGCCATTTTTTACTTACTTTTAAATACTGTAATTACTTTTGCTTTATTTAAGAGCAAAAGTTGGATACAAAAGATAAAACAAATCTCTTAAATAACTAATTGGTTTCCTTTTTGAAAATTCAACAATTGATTTGCTTAATTGCATTAATATCTGTTGCTGCAGTGTGCACTAAAACAGTTACAACAAATCAAATGATGCATCTGAGGTAGCATGCATCTCTGTTGTTTGTAGCGCACCAAATTCACTATAATCTCATCAACATCTCTGGAAACAGACGAAAAATGTTGATGACAGAATTACGACCACAGACATCAGTCAGTATTATGTCAGTCCTCCTCTTGCTCAGGTACAGCCAGTAGAGGGAGCAGGGACTGCTTTGTCTCAACATTTGTCAAACTCTTGTAATCTTTGCTGCTGGCTAAGGTATTTGTACGGGACAAACTAAGCTAAACAGTTACTACAGTACACACTGACTGATTTCATTTAAATGTACTGCTGTGCTGTTTGTTACATTTTGCTATTAGCTGAGCTAGCGCACTGTGCTTGTGTGAAACAGCGGTGGAGGATGAGAGACTGCAGACAGAGCGGGTTAAAATAATAATGTGGCTGTTGAACAGGTGCATTTATTAAGCACCAACAAGGTCTCTTGCTCTTATTGTAAGGAGCGCTGTTGCGATCACCACAAGTGAACTTCAGTGTTCTTCTGCTGGATCACTTGCCTGTCTCCACCACCTCTCATCTCTGCTCTGCTCTTCACTGACTGATAAGGAGGAGGCACTCAGAAGAGGAGAGGCCAGAACAATGTACTTACAGTAGAACTTAAGGTAGAAAGTATAGACACAGCCCTAGCGCCCTCTATTGACCAGCCAGCGCTAGGCAACTAACCAGAGTAGATATTTGTGCCAGAGATGCAAGGAATAAAAAATCATTACACATACATCTTGACAGCACAAAATTATCTAAAAACAACTCTATATCTATATATCTATATAGATATATATTAAGATATATCTTGCATGTTTTCTTAGCTGTTAG
>OMLP01044463.1:0-18848 GCA_900302685.1 Spondyliosoma cantharus
GGGATGCCACCAAGACTGGAGCACGAGCCTGTCGGGGACAGCAGGTCACTGGGGGGCTGAGGCACAGAGCCGTGCAGCGCCAGGCTGCCCCGGTCCACCTCATCGCCATTAACTGATCCTGCGTCAGAGCCATGCGCTGCAGAGGCACAGTCACCTAGACGAGACAGAACCAAACACAAAATGAGAAACTTAACTTGGTTACTTTACTGTAATTAATTTATCACACAACATTTTTCTCCCTTTTTTATTATTTCACGTGTTTGTAAAGTTAATGAATCAAATAGCAAAGTTCCTCTAACTAAGGATGTTATTCCTCCGCACCTGGAGGGGGCAGCGGTGATCCTGGAGGCAGATCAGCAGCGGCCCACACAGCAGCCCCCTCGGCCTCTCTCTGGTTCAGCTCCTCCTGCCAGATGATGGAGCTCGAGTCGGGAACCTTGTCGGCCTCAGGGATACCAGAGCCCGTCACTGCTACCTTGGCTGGGCCCGGCTCCTGGACATGAACACGTCAAACCGTCAAAAACAACGAAACAAGAAAAGTGCAACATGAAATCAAGCCGTGACAGTAGATTTTATGATCAGAAGCATTACCTGGGAGGTCGTGGGCTCCACCTTGCGTTTCTTCTTCTGGTTCTGTTTGTTGGTTCTGGGGTATACCACCAGTTGTTCACTCCACCTTGACACAGATGAGAGTGTTTCTGATATTTGTGTGTTCACATCCAATCTTACCAAACCCCTCAGCATCAAGACAACTTACCCATTGATGATCTCTTTATTCTCTCCTCTGATGAAGTACTCCTGGTCCGGAGTGATGATGCACAGGGAGTTCTTTTGGCCAGTCTTGGGCTCTGCGTCTATGACGTCCATACATAGGTTCATGTTCACCGTGCCCTGAGGAAGTGTGCTTGGCTAGAGGAGACACAACAGGAGGCATTAGCCTGTATTGGCCTGTATGATTCAACTAGAGGTGCAGCGATTAGTCAGTTCATCAATTAGTTGTTAGCTGTTCAATTAACTTCCAATTACAGTGTTTTCCACCAGGCCTGTAGAAGAGGTGCACATAATTCTGGGTAAAGTTTTCTTAGGTGTCCTGCCCCAAGACATAATGCAAATTCACATAATTTAGGACCATCAAAAAAACAAACTACAACCATTAGGTCTGGCAACTGCTCCTAAGCCGATAATCAATGAATTGTTTTTGTGTTGTTGTTTTTGTTTTGTTTTTTAAGAAAAATGTCCTAGCAAAACATACATTCATCTTCTGTTTGGAAACATCTTTTCCATCAAACAACTAATCAATTAATCAGGAAAATGATTGACATATTAATTGATAATGAAATGAATGGTTGAACTACATTCAGTATGTCTGCTCCAACTTTAATTGAAACTAATTATTCAACAAGTATATTAAACAAAAGTCCACAAAGTGTAACAACACTACAAACATGCAGAGAGTGTGGAAAACATGTAAATGGAATGCCTGAGTCACTGGTTTGTTTCCATATCGGATGAGTGACTTCATGACCAAACACCATTTTATCTGTGTCACATTTCAATAGTTTAAAAAAATCCTGGAGGGACTGCTCAGACAGAGAGGTTCTGAAGGACGCTGGTCAACAGGTTTCACACCAACTCTCCTCCAGGCCCTCATTCCTCATCTGCGTCTCTTCTTAGAAGGTAGATTTTCTACTGTATGGACACTCCACTGTTATCGCCAGATTGCCATGGTTACGAGGCAAGTCCTTTCAGTTATAGCACACACTGAGTGAAAGGGGGAGATGACAGCAATGGGATGCCAGACTAAAGCTGCTTTGTGTGTGTGATCAGTGAAGAACGCAGAGCTGTGACTGCTTTGTATACCAGCTACATTGACAGAACACTGAGAAACCTCCAAAAAAACAGAAATATATTCAACAAGCCACAGACAATACACCGATGTCAGCTTCCTGTATATTCTGTATGTTATTTGAACTTGATAACTTATTGTCTCGTTAACATCAGAGGGAAGAAATCCCCTAAACTTCCTTCTCTGCGTCTGCTCTGAATCCTGCAGCTTTGTTATCAGGCTTTGCTGGGCTATGCCTGCTACAGATGTAAAACAGGTGCTGGGTCTTTTTCCAGCTCCTTTTAAGGCCACTGAACACAGATCCAGCTTTATTAAGATCTGCCCATAAACCCCCGGGGGCTGCCAAATATGGCAATTACACCGCGTCACACTTTAGAACTCAGACGCTGTGGAAGAATTTCCTTCGCTAGAAAGAAACCGCCATCTTTGAGAAGAAGTAGCAGCGTGGAGCTGTGTAGTGAAACCTGTGGCCACGCTAGTAGCACAGTGATCTAAGATGAGAATGGTTACATACATACAGTACTTCGAGACTGGAGGAAAGCTGAGACTATATATATTATACAATCGAAATCTAATGCCACTAATAAGCCCTTTTGGACCAATCAGAATGGAACCACAGGAACCAAACCAGGATGTAAATTGAGCTGTAGAAAGGTGCGACTCTTCACTGGCCTCATGATTCGATTACGATTCAGCTGTCAACAGTTTGAATTCAAATCGATTCTCGATGCATCACGATGCACTTGTAATGGAGAAATTTCCATCACACCTGTAGAAAGTTGTAAAAATTGAGCAGATTTGTTTGAGCAGAAAGCTGCAGTGAACAGTCGAGTGAGTGAGATACAAATATGCCAAAGGTTTGCTGGTTCTAGCCTTTCAAATTTGAGGATTTAAATAATGATCTATCTATAGATCTTGTTACAATACAATGTCCTGCAGGGAACAGCTTCGGTCCTGGCCTTCATGTGGATGCCCCTTCACATGCACCACCTACCCAAACACTTTTGCACACCTCCTCATGGCAACTGCACTCCCCGATGGCAGTGACAGCATAGGCTCCTGAATTCCTGACATGATTCCTGACATGATTCCTGGACCTTTTGAAAAGTTCCTGCACTATAACAGGGTTCTCCATTCTAGGTGATAAACTCCATATCCTTAGTTTTAGACCTCAGACAAAACCAACATTTAATGACATCATGCTTTAGAAAACAGTAGCATTTTTAACATTTTTCACTCCTCTCATATTTAATATAACCATTATTTTCATTGTCGATTTATCTGTAGATTATTTTCTGAATTAATCAATTAGTTATTTGGTCTATAAATGTCAGTCAGTGTTTCCCAAATCCAAAGAAGACATCCTCACATTTCCTGTGTTGTCCACACGAGGAATAAAGAAACCAGGAAGCTTTAAAAGGCTGGAATTTTAAAGTAGCAGTTAAAAAATGACTCAAACCATACAACTAACAAATAATGGTTTAATTGAAGAGTTAATATCTTAATCTAGAAAACAATGAGCTGAAAAATCAATAACTGAAAGGAGATTTCTAGTTCTTCCATCCCTCAAAGCTAGAGCTGAATAAAGTTCTATTGACCAAAGAACATTATCTCTTTATTGGTTGCAGCTGGGGGACCTTAGCATTGGAAACTTTGGCCCGTCTATCCACTCATTCAGTGTTTGAGATGACGCTCACAGAGCCAGGGGGTGAGTTTTCTGTGTTATGTGTTGCTGTTAGGTGGAACCTGGATTTCTTAAGTCCAGCTGATCCTGGTCCTGAGAGCGACTTGTTGCTTGGAAACTGCCCTCTGCAACTGGCACCAAAACAAAGTAGAAGTTTCTGCCAAGGCTGCCATTCAAAAGCAAATTAATTGTTGTCGATTTGATTTCTACAGAACTGGGCCAATTCCATATCCTCCCATTGTCTCTGCCTTCCATGGGCCTAACTATTTTTAGCTTTGTGACGGGATATTATTAAAACCAACAACTTTCTCACAGGCTTTCCTTGAGATGTCTGTCCCTGTGGCTGACATGACACAAGAGGCTATAAAACAAACCAAGACACTGAACTACACAGAAGCAATACAAGACACAGGAGACTGACAAGTAACACAATTTACACTCAAAAAAACTACCCCATGTTAAAATCTTTACTTTTTATTGGAGTCCATGCCCGATGGTAAATGTTCCAAAAAAAACTTTAAAAACAGCATGAAAAAATAACAGAGCCAGCTTTAGAATTAAGTGGAGAACACCCACTCCATAAATAATAATAAATCCTCCAGGAGGCTTTTACAGGCTGGGCTAAAGGCAAGTCCGCCACAGCAGGCTCTGGAGAGGAGACTGCTGTTTTATAAGGTACATTTGCCTCGACACAGCACACTCCATCAAAACTCCTCACAGGCAGGAATGGCCAGTCTAGCTTCAATGCTACGCCTGCAATGATGGAAACACTTTGAGAATCACAGTGGATCCAAAACAGAGAATACAGTGGGTTATAGAACTGCTTTCAATTTTCTAAAATATGCCGTAGGACAGAAACAGCTCTGGCGCTAAGTGCACCCCCCCCTCCCTTCTGTATGTTCTTATGGTCATTGACCTTTTAACCCTAAAGCTTTCAGGGTGGCCTCAGAATATTTCCATCCTTGTGGAAAATCCTTCTTTCCATGACAGTGGGTGTCACTATCTATCCATTCAAAGTCTTCATCTCACTTTGATTGCTCTTATGTGTACCTTAACTGTTCCTTAAACTGTTGAACTGTCTGATGCATCAGCAGAGCTGGGTGCTTGCTGTGGCAGGCCGTGTGTGGAATGTCTGGGTCTGGGGCATATCTGACGTTTCCTCTGTGGTTTTTAGGGGCTACAGCTCCTTTCTCCTGCTCTCTGTGCTCCCGGGCTGCAAGCTCACTGCAGTTCACCAAATAAGGGCATTGGAGGAGGAATGCTGCTTTAGATGGGAGAGCATCTTTCCCTCTGCTCGTGGTGAAAATAGTTGAGCTCTAAGAGACCACTGCTTCAGATAGCACCCTGCTGTCTGCTGGGAGAAAATAGCGGACGATGTCATCTCTCCCTGGACCTTGTTCTTCAAGAGGATTATGAAAAGGGGAAAAAACTGTACGACTCAGTCACTTCTCTGCTTGGTCATCTGTAGCATTATGTAGTAACTGGGAGCTGACAACAGGCTTCCAACATGTGTTTTGATTCTGGACTGATTACACACACACAGAACAATCAAAAGGAGAATCCTCCCACTAAAATAACAGAAGACAAAAAATGGTTATTTGAAACAAGACTAGGTCAAAAGCCTAGTACATGGCTGGATCGTGTCTGTTAATGATGCAAAAACGATTATTTCTCCTTGATTTTGAATTGAGAACAAATTTCCATTTAAGCTCAACTGTTCCCCATTCTGAGTTAAACACTTGATGGTTCAATTGTTTTATTTCCATTTACAATTTCATCTTTACAAATGCTCTCACTTTTAGCAGTTGCATTTCAAATTTGCCATTTTTCCATTTACTCCCTTTAGCCTCTGTTTTCAGATTATGGTTTTTGCATTTTTAAATGTTCTTTTTCAGTTTACTTTTTCGTTTCAAGTTTATTTATGCCCTGATTATTTCTAGTTGTAAAAACCTATTTCTTAAATTGCTTTTATTTTTCTTTAATTTCTGTTACTACTAAAAATACCTTCCATACAGAAGATGTTCTCAGTGCTCTGTAACATTTCTGACTGAATGTATGAACTCACCATATTTATAGCTTAACAATGAGCAGACTGACGGTTACTTTTAAATCATTAACTATGTCTATATCATTAATTCTGTAACACACCTGGGATGGATGAGGATGAGAGATGTTGCTCAGCAGTCCATGAATTTCTATGCCTGTCTGTAGGCTGAAGTGATGCACCTTCACTACATCTTTAGAGCGATATCTCCTGTTTCTGCCAGCAGATTGCTCACATCAGCAAATAACGTTTTTGGTCTCTCTCAAGCGGTCTGTGTTGGTAGCAGATGTTAGTGAACATGCCGTCTGTTGCAACTAAGTGTGAGGGTGTTTATTCTTGCCTTAACTTGTAAGTTGAATTACCTTTGGGCTGTGGCTAACAAAATCCAATACAACTTCTCGGTCTTCACAAAAATAAATCTCATCTTACACGAGCATTGGACTAGTAACCACAGCATCCCCAGAGTCCCTCACAAATTGTGTGATTTAAAGAGTTGAGTTGCGCGAGGAGCAAACAGCTAGGACAATTCATAAATCATTTGAGCCTTCCCGTAAGTTTGGCATTAAATGCAATACATTACAATACAAGTTATTTCTGTCCTCATATATTACGTCCCAACAGCTGTTGGAGTGCTGTTTTAACTGATTAAGTCATTTACATTTCATAAACGAAAGAAGGCAACATTTCAGTGAGCAAAAATGACAAACTTTAATTTCTCTTTGAGCTAAACTAAGCTAGCTTAGCTTGGCTGTTGGCTTTAGACATGGGAGTGGTACTGATCTTCCCCTGGCAAGAGAGCAAATAAGCAAATCGTCAATCTCTTTAAAGTCACTGGGTACACATGGTGCAGGCTGGAGTTTACGGCAGGCCTTAAGGTGAAGATGAGGGCATGTAATGTTTTGTAAACCACTTTAGAGAGTCACAGATCTCTCCCTCAATTGCCACAGAACATTCAAATTGGGGAAAGAATCAGAAATCAAAATGTCTGGATTCTTTTTTTATATCAACCACAGCTGACATCTGGCCACCTCACCTCAGAGTTGGATCTCTCTCTGCTTCAGCTAGCCACACCAACCATTGCTGAATTGTGATGAAATTCTATTAGTAAATACGATCCTGTAATCTTGTCAAGTACTATTCTTTCTGGATGGGACAAAACATTTCAGTTCACTTCTGGCATCTGTCTTAGAACATCTTGATAATGTTAGACAATTATTGACCACAGTCAAATTCAAAAGGATTGTCTTACTTTCAGTCAGCACAAAACATGGACATGAACGAGGAGGCTTCAGTGACCGTAAGCTTGAACCCTGCTGAAGGGTCCTGACATGGCAGCTATTGAACATGGAGCTGAAGATGACAATACATTCTTATAATGTACTGTGGGGAGATAATGTGATCAAAAGAATCATGAGACAAAGAATGGGTGGGAGTGGTTCCTGTAAATCTCTCCGCTATATAAAAGCCACATGAGAGGAATGGCATATATGAATGCAGAGCTCAACCCTGACCTGAAACAAATCATATCTGCCCTCAGCTGGTGGCCCGAGCCATCGGGTAAACAATGATGAGCTCGATGAGATCAAGACCGTTAATGTGTTGTTATCAGCTGCAGGGTTTTGGAGTTCCTATCCTCTGGGTCCAGAGCACAAAGCAGCCATTTCCCTGACCCACTTTTCCTGCCTTGTGGAGCACATGAAAGACCGAAAGGACAATGAGGCAGACAGTTTTGGAATCACTGTTACAATGAGAGGAAAACACAACTGCACACCAGCCTGGGTGTCACTGGAAACACATTACACAGTGGAAACGCGCACTCGCACAACCAAGTTTCCTCCCATTGTCATCACTGGCAACACAAAGAGATCCACCAAATGTGACTTCAAATGGCTCACAGCGGCATGGCAGGGATGTTACATAGTCGGCTCATCTCTTTTCTCCTCACTGTCCTTCTCACTTACAGAAACACTCAATTCACACAGAGCGAAGCATCTCCGCCTTAAAGACGAACCGCTGTGTAATTCACACAGAAAGCCGGCGCTGCGGCTCCTAAAGAGGCGTCACGCCTCTTATACTTCATGATGATGACGTCTGTGTGTTTTCAAGGTGTTTCCCCGGTGTCCTCCTGTCAATCTAAACCCGTGGATAGTTTATAAGCATATGGATGCTGTTATAATGTGTAGTGATTGAGATCCTGACCCACCAAACATCCTGGAAAGTGACAAAGTTACATTTTTCGCTTTAAATGACATAATTACATAATCACCATCAGTAAACTGGACGCTGTCTGACTCTGTCACTCTGGGGACGGAGGCTGTTTTCTGGGGGAAAGTTCACTGAAGCTTCGGTCAGGAGGGCTGACCGTCACTTGGGGAGTAAAAGTTTTTTGCCATGACAGTCGTTGTTTTTCGGGCTGAAATGAGTCGGGAGGACAGACGCTTCTCCACGTATATCTATGGTATTTTTTCCTCATATAAGTTGCCAAAGACAGTTACAACATTACTTTTGTTTGGTCATGTAACATTGCTTTGTGAGACATTTCTCTTTATTTTGTGGAGTGAGGGACCCGTGTAGTTAACAGACCGTCAGAGACGAGCCGTATCAGTGCCGGAAACGGCAGTGTGAATGGGGCTAGTGTTTCGTGTAAAAACCTGGTACAGAAACAGCCCCGGTTAGCCTTAATTCAAGCTCATTTGAAAGTTCCTGAGCCAAGACATGTAAACAACCTGTGAGGTGCTCATTCCATTTCACTCTAACTGATCTTCCATTTAAACATTTCTTTCAGGACCTAAAGGCTATGCCATTCTTACACTATTGCATTTGGATTGGGAAAAAGATCTACAGAACTGTGGTTTTATGCCTCTTTCAAAGGGGTTTGACAACAACAGCTTGACTTTATCCTTGGGTAAAGTTAGGTTTCGGTAAGTAAAAATGAAAATAAAGCCAACATTTTTCATGATGTCAAAAATACCTATAGTACCAGTCATTTGATCGTCTTCATGCACAGAGGAAACATGTCTGGAAGAGCAGCTGCAGGCTACCAGTAAGTAACCGTATCGTGATGTAAATATTGTTTTTTTGTTTTTTCTTCAGACGCACTCAGGCAGGCGGGGCTGGGAAAGAAATACTCAGAGAAATGTCCTCCTGCTTGGGTTTTTGGCGATTGAAATAATTGAATTTTTGATATAGAATTAAAATCGTGACAGCCCTATGCCTTAACTTATTTATAAGTCCACCAGTTAAATGGCATGTGAATGTTTACCAGCCACTTTTTTTTTTGCTTCTGACCAGCATTTGGCTGGTGATGGGTGCCAATTTTGAGCCCTGTTCACAAGACATGTAAAAGTAAATGTGTGTGTTCCTGGCAGGCTGGCTGGTAGTGTGTGGCCCCCAGTGTTTACACACAAGCAGTCTAATCTCCAGCCTGATCAGCCGGTATGGGTTTGGTCACCCGTGTCACATTCCCCTAGCGACACACTACCACCACAAACACAGACTTACAGTGACTTCCACAGTTCTCAGACCCACTGTACAATTCTGGGATCTATCTGACACATGTGGCTCTGATGGTGCCGTCAGTCTCAGCAGTCTCATTTACCATATGTTAAATGCTAGAGCAGAGTCTGATTGTGCAGCACCATTGTATTATACTTTTAAAAAAATTAAATTTAAAAAGGCTTATCTCCTTTTATCCTTGTATCCTCATCATATTCCTAAACATATGTGACACACACCAGATGAGACACTAGATGAGCGAGACTGTGTATTTTCAACCTGCATCTCAGACACACACACTTGTCCGATTTGATTTAATGATCACACACACACACACACACACAACAAAAAGGTTAAAGCTGGAAACACACTCTGACAGATGTCACATAAGAATCACAAACACACCACAAAGAGTTTAACCAGCTGTCCATATTATGCACCACAGAAAGGTAATGATTTGTGTGATGCATACACTAAAGGACACATGGCAACGATATCAACCATAGATGATCCATATGTTACGAGTTGAAGTAATACACGATCAGTCAGTTCCAGGCTATTCTACAGATCTAAAGTCTGTGGCCATAATGTGCCGAGGAATGTAGCATTGTGCCAGCAAGGGGCAGGGAAGAAGCAGAATACAGGTTAGTAAACCTGGATCTAAATAATGCAGGTTTTAAAATTAATCTGAAGGAAATGGATGAAATGCATTTGTTTGGTGTCACGAATCCACTAATAGTGCAACTTTCAAGACATTTACTCATAAAACCTATTTTTGTCTCTCTCAGTTCTGATTCAGATGCTCTGACATAAGGTCTCTGGAATAGTATCACTACACATTCTTCAAATAAAAAAATTCATCATTAAACCACATGATTTTTCACAGTGACCTCACCAGTATCAGCAAACCAAACATCTAATTTTACACACCGCAATGTATCAAGACTTTGAAGTAACTCTTGAACCCAACTTGACCCACATGTGAAACGATTCTAACAGCATTTCCAAGCTTTGGGTTCAGTTTCACAATGTGGCTACTATGGAAGTGTGAACTGTGGACTAGATGCATTACTCACCGATTCATCCAGGGCAAAGCGCAGGCAGCCATGTTCGTACAGCACAAAGAATCTCCGTTGCCATTTCTGTCAGAGGGAAACATGCTATGAGATTAGTCTGACACAGTAGGTGGATTTATGAGACAGTTGCTCCTATTCAATAGACCAAAAACAATTAAATATTAGTTTTTAGCCTCATTTTAATTATTATAATTATTATTTGGCTGGCTATACAATAAAAGAGGAAGATAATTTAAAGTTGCTGCTATATGGAAGGGGAAAAAAAGAGACAAAGGGCTGTGGTATTCCCTTTGGCTTAAAGGTAAAAACAACCACTGTACCAAACCGGACCAATTAATACTCCAGCTGGTGGGTGACATACTGTGAATTGGTTGGTGCTCGGTTTTCGCTCAACCAGTTTAAAGCAATTGCCACCAGTTCACAATCTTTCTCCTGTTGGACTTATATATGTTTCGTAGGTGAACAAACAGGTAATGCTGTAACAGAATCTAGATTCATTTTCAATAAGCACTGCCTTGTTCAACAGATTGATTTGAGTTTTGGATCGTAAGCAGCCCCTTCTTGAACGGTCTGTCTGTGGAGATGTACAGAAAGTCAGCAGTACAGTCTGTAGTTCCAACAACAGCTGGATTATGGTGCCCTTTGGTCTGGGTGCTGCCAACATGGAGGGAAGGTTGACATTGTTCAAGTATGTATACTAGTCACACTGTAATTATACAAAGCTGGTTGAAAATCAGCAAAGTGTCCTTTAAGGGGAGCATAGTGTGCACTCATTTAGTGAAAAAACATGCGGGCCTATAATGCGCGCTCTTACCCGGGACCTCTGCATTGGATTGTCAAAGTCAGTTCCCTCAGGGGCCAAGCACAGCCATCCACCATAAATAGGTTTAGCCTGTAAAGGAGAGAGGGGGGGAGAAAAAAAGCAATTTAGGTAATCATTAAAGCTGGAAGAGTGTGAGCTGAGGGGGAAGGGAGGGAGCGAGAGAGGGTGTAAATATGAGAGCCTTTTGGGGTCCAGATGTTGCCTCTGTTCTCACAAGGCATTCTGCAGCCTTCTGCTGTAATCAACTCTGTCTGATGACATGCCTGAGTGCTTCTCTTTCCTGTTTCCACCAGTACGAAAAACCAGCGACATACTCGGCAAACAAAACACATCTACACACACGCGCGATTCACCTCGACCACAAATGACCACGGTCCGTAAGAGGCAGAAATGTTCAAAAGCCATGGAAACATTTAAAGATAGAACCTGCTCCCACTGGACAGCAGGTAGGCTCTTTAAAACCACTGCTCTTTGCTCTCTGACAATCTCTTTGCTTTAAGTGTAAACCATTACAGAGCAGCTCTCAAACCAGCACTCACTCCCCCCACTTCTCCAACACACTTTACCTGAAACGTCTCTGCTGGAAGGTGGAAGCATCCGATTATTAGTCTGCTAGTCTAATAGTGCCCTGTTACTGCTCCATGTCACTGCATGCCTTCCATAAATCTATACATGCTGTGTTTGAACTTGCATGAGGGCAGGTTTGATGAGCTGACACCATTTAAAAAAAAGGTTATTTTGGAGATGCAGCATGTTGTGACCTAGATAAATGAAATCAATCTCTTAATTAGACGACTTATCTCATGTTGAGATTTCCTGACAGACAACTTTAAAAATGGTACAGCGTCTTAAGTAGAGGGAGAAAACATGGAGCAGCTGTTCCAGAAAGAACAGGAGCAAGAACACATCACATACAACACAAACACACAATGGACCAAACTTCCTGTCCACTGATCCTGCAGTCCACACCCTGCAGTGCCCCTTCCCCAGGGAGCCCGTCCTCTCAGGCTACATGCAAACTAATGTGGCTGCACAGCTCTGAAGTCAGCTCATCGCTTCACTTTCTTAACAAGCGCAAAGCTACACTACACAGTGCTACATACTGTATTGTATGACAGCGGGCACTTGCATGTATCTGATTTGAATAAAGCTGAGTCAAAATCAGCTGTTTATTAGAGCCTTCACTGCTGGCACATTGGCCAAGACGACACAATAGCTTCCACAATGAACAAAGACGGTGCAATTTAGGAGCCTTTGGCCAATGTCAGAGTCATCAGCAAGGGTCGGTGGCCCTTGTTTTTGGCAGTAGTTTGGCCCTTGTCGGTGGATTTTCCGCTGACTGAGCATGTTGCATATATGGAGAAATTCCTCTGATTGGCTGAAATCGGTGCACAAAGGGAACAGATAAAGAGATAGAGGGAAAGCCCTTTGAGCCTTTTACAATATTATCCATGATTTCACCCATTTAGTTTCAGTTTTCTTGATTTTTGCCAGTGCCATTTGCAACTTTGAATCAGACATATTCTTGATTACAAGTGTTTACTATAAGCGACAGTGGGGTAAAAATGACAAATGCTGCTATATCATCACAATCCTTTGTCTATCTGCAGTCCTGAGTCTTCCTGTTTCCCATTTTGAATCACAAATACAAGCCCCATTCACACTGCCCTTTGAGTGCGGTGATCCTGTGCCAATTCTCCACATCCTTCTCTGTGTGAAAGCCGCAGATGCGGCGAGGAGTGAAATTTTGCTGCGCCGCTGACGCGCCTCCGGAGGTAGTATCAGAGGCGCAGCATTGGCGAACCAAACCTGTGTGACTGGAAAAGCCGGCGGTGCGGAGAGAGGGTTTGTCGATCTGTTGGTGTAATAACTACACAGATCGGTGATAATGTGGCGTCTCTGTGTGAAAAGGGCTACTGACTACTGTCACCTGGTGTAATAGGCACTTAGACTGTTTTTCCAATTACATCTGCCAGCCTGGCTCTGCTCGGTTTGCCTCAGCTCATTTTTCTTTAACCAATGACGCACTTGTCTCCATTCCTTCAGTACTACAGAAGAATTACCGCTAACAAAGTGGTTCCGCTAATTCAGTTACAAACACATTTCATTTTCTACAACTTCAAAACGAAAGCCCCCCATTACTTAGTCATTAAAGCTTTAATTGTGAAGCAGTATTACAGGAAACGTTATGTTCTCACCAGCAGTACCTCAACAGGAAGAGAGAAACTAAAGAGGTTCAGTTAGAAGCTACAAAAGGTACTGAGAGGTGAACACACTGACTTTTAAAAACATCTTTCTCTCAGGTTTCCTGCACAGACATGAGTTGACCCTACTTCGCAGTAGTTCCACTGCCGGCGCAGCTCCGCTCAACTCGGTGCAATAAAACTAGTGACGGAAAAGCACATTGGCAAAGCTTGGTTTGACTTGCCGCAGTGATGATGGAAAAACTGCTTTATTTCCTCTCACACTTGACAAGAACTTACATGCTAGCTGGCTAGCTGTCGTCTCTAGTCTTTGCTGTGTGTTCAAGTGCAGCTTTTTGGGTGAGAGACAGGAGACGTTGGCCAATGCCTTCATCAGCGCTAGTTCTTTGATGTTGGTCTGGTGTGTCTTCTCCTAAGAAGTGGTGCTACTGTCAGTCTCATCACAGACTGAGAGTCAGATTCAGTAAATGTAGCAACTGCACAGATTACTCTCACAATATAAAAAAAAGTGAATGACAGAATGCACACACTGTGAGCTTTACTTGGCTTTAAGACTGCATTTCATCATTTCAGTCAATTTTCAAGCTGCTTTCTTTGTCAGTTATGCTTGTAATGTTCTTTTCTTTTTTTTTTTTTACTTTTTTAATATATTTGTACTTTTGACTCTATTTATGTGTGCGCTTAACCGGATGCTGCTAAAATTTCATTGTACTCTGTGCAATGACAATAAAGGATCCTGATTCTGATTCTTTAGGTCTTGGACCGTTGGTGGGGAAGAAAACACAATCTGAAGACATCACTGAGCTCTCTGGAATTTGTTTGACATTTTATAGACAAATGAATTAATTGTGAAAATAATAAGCAGCCTCATCGATTCAGCCTTGGTGTGGACATGGTCATGGTTGGACCTGTAACTGAGAGGAGCAGGTTCAGTGCAGATGCGGGTGACAAGACAAACACAGCTGGGTGTGAAACTCATGCCATTATCACAACAGAGATCCGATACACACAAGGTCCTTACAGAAACACTGCTGGAGCAGGGCCACAGATACGAGTTACAGCCTATCTGGCATGAAGTGATGGCGTCTGCCCTTGAGTGATGGAAACCACTCTTAGAACAGCCTGCAGTCAGTAACAGCATTGGAACATTTGGTCCATGTTAAAGCTATGGGCTGCGTAAAGTTTAACTCCACTGTGCATCATTAGAAGCACTTGGGGTGGGATGTTGAGCAGCAGCCGCTGGGAAACTCTACTCTGATTTCCCAACCACACACTTCCTTTCTCTCCCTGCGACTCCTGCTCCCACTCCTGAAGTCCCATCACCGTCTTTCTCCGTCTCCCACATACATGTTAAAGCTTAACCTGCCTGCATCCTCCATCACTGACCTGCCTCCCACCACCTCTCCCGGATACCGTGATCCCTTCTCTCCAACAGGGACGGCCCGTCGAGCCTGACGAACATCTCCCCTCTCCAGGGCCAAACAATTTATGCAGTCGAGTGAAAACCGTGACTACAGACTTGGAACTCGTGGAGAAATAAAACTCCTTTTGGAGCACATTGACTGAAATGAAAGAATGCACTGGGGCCCGGCCGCAGCCCCTCCCCCAGCCCACCTTTTATTCTAGCTGTGTTGAACAAAGAGATTGTTTATATTGGATACTGTCCTTGCGACAGTCAGACGCACTCTTCCCTTTGCATAACTTTTCCACGTGGGCTATTTGTTTCAAAGCTGCATTCTCAAGCTCCAGCTCCCTTAAGTTCTGAATACTTTGCATTTAATTTAGGGCTCAATTCACTTAGCTAAATCACCTATTCATGGGGTTTTAACAGCTTTACAGGAGCTTTCTTTTGACCGGGTTATTGGGTTTGTCTCTTGTAAGTCAGTCCGTGGCAGTTTCTGAACACTGGGAACACTTTACACAGCCCAGTCCTTACCTTGCTTGGGCTCACAAGTTTATCGCTGTTTAGGTTATGTAACACAGCTTTACACCACTAATGGCCTGGTGCGTAGTGGTTTGAGGACTGTCCAGATAGAATAATTACAAAATCTGCTTGTGCAACTGAGCTCCTTGCGAACTGTTTGGATAGCTGACACACTGGAGACATTTTCAAAAGCCTGTGGGTGACTCGGGCAACAGTTATGATCAAGGATTGATGGTGTATCATTCCCAAAGGCCAGGGCAGTAAGCCTCTCTGGTTCCGGCTCCAGGTCACGGGGAGATTAGAGGAAGTGATGTAACTATAAGCCGTCTATCTTCAATAAAGAGTCACACATCTGAGGGGTTAGGCTCTAACACACCAGGCTGCCAATGCCGGGGCTGTGGACAAGCGTCTGTGGCCCTAGTTGCTGTGGTGTGTCCTGCACCACTGGCACTGGTCAGATCTTCTCAGAGGCTTTTCAGCTGACTGAGTGAGAACAATTGGCTGTGGAGCGCGTCGGTGAGAGAAATCACTGATTAGCTGCCCAGCTAAGTGAATCAGTTGGCGAGAAGAGAAATGGAAAAACAAAAAGGGAAACCCCTTCAGTCGGCCGCTGCAGTGTCTGGGATTTCACCCATTTAGTGCAGTTTATCCTTTTACTAGCCTCTGCCACTCAGTGCCAATTGCAATTTTTAAATCAGACATATTCTCATTCAGAAGTGCAATATTAGGGAATAATGAATACAGACGACCACTACCTGGTGGCATGAGAGGTATTTCCTCTCTCGCAGGTGACCATCGTCTGCAGTCTTTGTGGTGTGTTCAAATGCAGCTTTTCAAGCCAAGACACAGCGCACATGAGGTGACGCAACAGTCGGCTTTCGTCACTACTAATTCTTGGACGTCTGTTTGGTGCGTCTGTGCCCTTAACCTGCAATACACTGAGCGCTGCAAGCCATACACACTTTTAAAAAAAAAGAAGGCAAGAGTGTGCCCCCACACACTCTCAGAGGAGAAGAGGATGCTGACGTTGCTGTTTGGCTCTAAAGCTGTGCTCATGGGCCCATCTAGGCCTCATGTCTGGGATCAATTACAGGATACGACAGAGACTAAACTAATGATCTGAGAGAGAGAGAGATACAGGGAACCAGAAAACATGCTCAGAGTATGATCTCCACAGCTGAATGGAGCTTGACTCATCTCATCTGGGTTTCTCTGCCCATTAGCTTCCACATAGCAGACTCTGCTCTGCCAGAGATACACACGCTAAACAAACAACTGCAGGTAAACAACAGCTGATGGTTACACAATCAATCACAGGGACCGAACAGGCAGGCAAATGCAGCCATTGTAGTTAGAATAGATCCACAGGAATTCACTCTCACCAGGCTGGTTGGGTCACATGGAAAGAGACAGGCATAAGAGAGAGGTGAAGGAACCACAGATGTGTTGTATTCCAGCCAGAATAAACACCACCCTAACCCTCACTTCTCTCCAGCTTAGCTGTTAACATAGTGTTGCTAAAAAAAACCCCACACATATATGTTGCCGTTCTTTACAAACCCCTTTGATATCCAATTCAGGAGAAGAGTGGAAATTAACATTTTAAATGTAAAACATGTCTGATTTCAAAGCAAGCAAGACGTTTTGTTTTTTTTTGTTTTGTTTTTTAAAGCTACAAGCATGTAGCTGCCAGACTACATTCTCACGAGTCTGACAAGCTAGTTACTTAGCCAATAATCATTTTCCAGTTTGGCAGCAACAACAATTCATGAAAAGGCAATCATCTAAGAGACTTCAACTGCTGAAGGCACAGGGCAACCTAGTCACGTCATTACTGTTCCGAACATGCATTGGTTACCTGGGTCAGGTCCTGGTCCGTCAACAGATGCAGCTCTCGTGGTTTGAAGCAGTTCTGACATTTACTTTTGTTGAAGAAGTTCGCCTGGAATTTCCTACAGGGGTTTTCTTTTGCGGTCGACATGATATTTCAGCTCTTTGCAGACACTCGGGGGGTGACTTCTGTGTCAGCAGTGGAGTTGTGATCCCGCTGTTTGCTTGTGCGTCTCTTCTATCCCAACTTGGAAAAAGCTCCAGCACTCCGATGCATAATAAAGTAAAAAAAAAAAACTAAAACTAAACACTAAAAAAACAACAAAAAAAAAAAAAACAGGAGTTGCTGAACAGCTTTCAAATCAAACGCTTCTTTTGTCTGTTTAGTTGTATCCAATTGCTGCTTCCCAATAAATAATTAGCTGCCATCAAGCCAGCCCTCTCATCACTCAGTCAGTGATGAATGCCTCTCAGTCCATGGCCTGCAACCACAAAGCGGAGTGGCGAGAATGGTGGCTAATATCCTGTTAGCTTGCCAGTGGCTTTCCAGATCAATAAGGTGATGGCGTACGCCCCAAAAACAACATTTGCACACTGTTATCGCCTTTACGTTCCGAGGCGATAGCGTTCATTAGGTAACAACAGACTCCCACGTGAAGGGCCCAGCCCGAAAGAAAGCTTGCAGTCACACAGCAGCCTAACGTTACTATCCCAGTCGCAGCAGTCAGTCCATGCGAAGTTCATCCAGTGATCCTTTGCTAGGCTACGGTTAGCCCAGTTAGCTAGCTCGCAGAGAGGGTAGCTAATGAAATCCTCTCCTGGCTGGCGTCAGTAACTTGACTTTTCTTTTTTTTTTTTTTTTTTTTTTTTTTTTAAGAGATGGTCCGAAACAGAGTCTCTGCGCTTTTCTCCCAGGTAGAGAGGCTGCACGCAGGGGAAGCACCTCTTCTTCACTCACGAATAGCACTGTGAGCATATAGGGTTTGGTTCCATAACTAGCCTGGTTAGCAGCAGTACGTTTATTTTCTTCTTTCCCAACGCAGCGAGGGGGAGCGAGCACACACACAGACACACACACACACACACACACACACAGGATCCTGGAATTCTGTGGAGTCTCGCGATAACGGCACAGTGTCGCCGCCCACGGAGAAGACACGGTTCCACATCACTGTGTGTTGACATTTTTAATTAAGGAGAGTTATTGGCAGCTAAATGTGCTTAAAGTCAGGTGATGATGGTTCTCAGTCATCCAGGTCAAGCGCTATATCGTAGGCAACTGGACTTAAAGGTGCCTAAAGTAGTTTGCAAGTAAAAGTACCCATCATACTCTTACATTATTATTTATGAATTATGATCTGTGCCTTGATTCATTAATGGGCTCATATTGTTGCTGGTCAAAGAGCAGTTATACTAGCTATTTTATGTACAATTGGATATTTTAATCCATGACAATACAGCATGTTATATAAAATGATTATGTGCCTTGTATGTAAAATATTAACAAGCGAATAGTAACTATGGCTGTCAGATAAATGTAATCAAGTAGAAGTCCAAAGTAGTATAGAATGTAAATACTCAAGCAAAGTAAAAGTACCTCAGAATTGTAGCTATGTAAAAGGAGCACATTAGTACATTTACTTACTTACTTTTCACAACATGCAACGTATTGCCAGCAAAATTTACCAAAAGTATTAAAAGTAAAAGTACTCATTTGGAAGAAAATAAACCATTTTAGTCCTATTTTAAATATATTTTATCATTGTTTGTATCATTGTCTATCACTGATGTATTGATATATAATCAGGTTTTTATAATTGTCATCAGGTTTGGTGGAGTTAATTTTGTTTTTAACTACACCTGTCAAATAAAGGAGAAAAAAGAATATAGTTTGCCTCTAAAATGTGCTGAACCTTGGAATT
>OMLP01044463.1:26062-55978 GCA_900302685.1 Spondyliosoma cantharus
GTAGCATACAATTTAAATAACTGAAATACAAGTACCTTGGAATTGTACTTGCGGTATTTAGTAGCTCTACTTAGTATCCAATCAATACAAATAAATCTAGTGAGGAAAGTTCTCTCTTTTTAATTTCTCAAGCTATTTATGCATTCACATTTGAGTACAAGGAATGTAATTTATGAGTTGGACAAATTAGACTTTCTTTGAAACCTCAGCACAATGAAACACTTCACACAAAGTAGAATGGAGTCTCTCATTTGTCAACCCTCCCTTCAAGCTGGCAACAAGTGAACATGCCTCAGATACTCAGATACTGCATATGTGTGTTTATTAATGGCTGACTCAAGCAGAGGCTATTATAAGCAGTTCCAGTGGACAGACAGACAGACAGACAGACAAGACGGACAGAGGACCAGAGCTGTGTAAATGGACGAGGGACACAGAGGGTGGAGAAGGGCCTCTGTTACCTAACTAAACCTGGAGAAAACAACAGTCAGTCCTGCTGAAGGATTAACTCCCTGTCAGTGCTGTAAGTGAACCAAGAATAACACAGATTACAGGTGTGTGTGTGTGTGTGTGTGTGTGTGTGTGTGTCTGGTGTGTGGTTGCTATAGATGTGCACTATCAAGCTGACTAACCCACTGGGATCCAGTCATGGGTCAGCTCAGATAGGGGGCTGAGCTGAGACGTGGTTCTCTCTGGAGTCATCTTAAATACTACTTTTAATGTGGATTAGTGCTTATCTCAATGTGTTTTCCCAAGTAAAGCAGGGCAAGTAAGGTCATCCATTGCTTATAAATGTGAGCCTCCCTGGTTGCCCCCCTCGGGGTATCTTATGACAACATCCTGGAGGTGACAGTGAAAGGCATTCAGTGGCAGCAGCAGAGCCAGAATATATTTAGCTGTTCACTTCAAACTCACTTTACATGGTAAGTATGTTATCAAGGCCATCAGATGATTCCCTCAGCAACATTAACACATTTAGAGCACAAGAAGTATAGTTTGTCTCAGTCAAAACACACTGACAGAAAAAATCCAGAATACTGGAAACTATTCTAAGATGTTTGGACAGTATAGTTGGTTTGACTTATCTGGCTGCAGCATGTTACTGTTGTCCATTTTAAAGTAAAAGTTTTACATTTAGGGAAATATGCCTTTCCACTTAGATTGTAGAGTTGGATGAGAGGATCAATGCCATCCTCATGTTTTTACAGTAAATATGAAGCTGGAGTCAGTAGTCTGTTAGCTTAGCACAAATAAATCAGAGAGAAACAGCTAGCTTGTTCGGCTATATCCACAGCACTTCTGAAGCTCACTATTGAAATGCTCTTTCCATAAAAAAAAAAAGTGTAAATATGACATGTTGTGGTTTTATGGGGGTTGGTCGGCTATGTGCTGTTTCTTGGTTGGGACAGTTGCCGTGGGGTTGGAGAGACTGGTGCCTCGCCAAGAAGAAGTGTGGCACATAACCTCCTGTAAAACAACCTACATACAATTATGTTTGTCTGGAGATTAGATACAATGTGTTAAATAGTTTAGTTAGATACAATAACTCAGACATAACATTTTAAATAGTGGACAGATCTAGCTTTGGACAGAGCTAGGCTAGGGCTGTGTCCGAAATCACCCACTCATTCCCTCCTCCCCAGTCACTACATAGTGAGTCCAACATAGTGGACTATATAATGAGCTCAACGGCAGAAAGAAAAAACGGACTTTTGGACACTACTCCGGTGCCGTTAATGACGTCACTACTGTCGCGCAGTTGAAATGTGAATTGAAACATCCATGCATTCGTCCGCAGCGCAATGCATGATGGTAAATATTGCTTGGCTAGTGACCATCGGTTGTACACTACTTTTCGTGATGCATTGTGGGATACATTGAGTGCACTATATAGGTATAATATTTCGCGCGTGCGTGCGTGCGTACGTGAGTGAGTGAGAGAGAGAGAGAGAGAGAGAGAGAGAGAGAGAGATGGTTATGGAAAAGTCCACAAATGCATACAACACATGCAGACATGCAGCATGTCCTCCAGCAGTGAGCGAGGCCACTCAGAGCCATTTTCATTAATTCCATGCCATTAATGAGGAAGAAAACGAAATGGAGAAGGAAAATATATTAATCCCTGATGTTGTTGGCAGGTGTATAATGAAGTATCAAAGTCCAATTGAATAGGCCCTAATTACAATAGCCTCCAGATATTGCTTAATCTGTACCAGTCCCATCAACGTGTGTGAGTGTATGTGTGTGATAGACCGAGTGTTAATGGTACATATGTGCTTTGAAAACACACATGTATTTGCATTTGCCCATTTGTACTATGCACACAAACACAGAAGGAGACGCACTCTGTCATGCTTTGCTAACCAGCGGGTGGTCCATACCCTGGGTCCTCTCATACTTAATTAGAGAAGTAGCACTTAAGGAAATGAGATTATATTAACTGAATTAATCTGATAATATTAGACCACTGCTTTCCAGCAATCAGATCAGACCACAGTACAACACTGAGATGGTGTGTGTGTGTGATGTGTGTGTGCACTGCAAAAAATGCAAACCTACAGTTTTCAATTAACACATGAACAACTCTGCGAGCACCATCAGATGATGTTGCTGCTTACCACTATATATGAGATTGTTTCTTGGATTTTCTTGAATCACTTCCAGATAGATACATAGTAATAGCAGAAGAGAGAGAGGGAGCTTCTCTCCCTGCACAGTGCTTTCATCCCTCCTTGCAGATTTGTCTCCATTCCATGGTGATGTAAAGAGCAGAGCATCTGTGATGATCTAAAGGTTTCATTTTCTCACTACAGGGACTTTATAGATACATTGATCTACCCTCATAAAGGGAGAGAGGTAAAACAGGCATTTAACATTTTAAGGTGGTAGAAACTTTGTTTCTGTTGATGCTTTAACACGAAATGTTGATGATTATCTCAAAGTTTTGTGAATGGGGAACTCTCTTTACTCATGAGCATACAAACAACTCAATTTTATGGCCAGTACATAGAAGCAGAAGACGACATGTGTGCAGCATAATGCGCAGATCTCGATGACATATATCAGGCGTATTTAGGGGCCTGGTATCTATAGTAGGGTTTGATGTGGATCCAAATAAGAATCAGGATCTAGCAGATTTAAATATGTTTTATTTGATAGTGGATTAGGGATGATATAATTAAAGGGTACTGGGCCTTGGTGGAGCTGTGCACTCTACTGAGTACCATTCTACTTTGTTTGTCTTTTCTCTATTTGTTGTGCATTGTTACATTCCATGTACCCTATGTGTTGTTTGTGTATTTCGTAACCCGCATGTGACATCATACATTGTATTGAGCTCTTTTGACCACCACAGTGTCTTAGTATAACATCTCATCAGTGCCACAAACGACATCTTCTAAAATGTGCAAAAGTTGAATTACTCTTCACGAGGGGAGGGTTTATTGCAGGCTGTTAGATCACCGCAGTAGTTTCAGCTAGACGGACCTGAGAAACTGGCTACAGAGTATATTAAATCCAGCAAATACAATAAACGTCTACATGACAGTACAATTTATACTGCAGTTGCATAGCAGAGTTACCATGAATACTTAGTCAGCTAGTGACGAATAAAGAATAAAAAGATTATTAACAGCAGGATGAAGGGAGTCACAGTGTGTAGCAGAATAAAGAGAGTTCCAAAAAGATAATGAAGAAGGAGGGAGTTAAAGGTCCACCTCCTCATTTCATGCTGGATAACTGCTGCCCTTATTTTATGGATCCAATAGATTTCAAATGGGCTTTTGTTCGCTCACCTAATGGAAGGTGATCAATACCCATGGCTTGAATGAGAGAGGTATTACTGTTATGCATCAATATGTCAGGCCAGCAAAATTACCAAATCGGGTATGGCGTGTTTGGTTTGTACCAATTCTAATTCTAGCGCCTGTAACTGCAGCTGAGCATGATGAACTTGTCAGCAAGCTTCGCTGTGACTTACTTTTGTGATCTCTATGACTGTCTGAACCAAAATAATCTGAAATTGAGCAGGAGTGCAAATTTACGAAATATTTTATTATGCGATGCTGCTTCTGACTAACTGCTAGCTATCAGATGTCGACATCTGTATCATGCAACTCTTTCTTTTGAGGTTGTTTCATTAAACTCAGATAACACTCAGTAGTTTGAATCACGGCCCTCTTGGAGGAAGACTGGGATCTTCATTTTCAGGTGCTCCACATTTTAAATAAATTCATTTTTGTGTTGCTCTCGCCCTTCTTGGCCTTTTACTCCTTTTGTGTTTACACCATAAAAATCCTTCTTGTGATTCCCACTCTCATCCTGTCATCTCTCTGTACCCCTCACGGCTCTCGCTTATTCTGGCAACTTTTTATCCCCTCCACTGCCGTTTGTCAGGGTTGATACTGTGTAATTTTCTCCAGCGCTGCAGCCTTTTCCTTCTGTTCTCTACCTCATGGCTCCTTCCAGTGATGTGAGGAATGTGTTATGTTATCTATCCTCTGAAGTGCGCTCTGGTTGGCTCTTCTTTTCCATGTTGTGCCAGATGAATTATATATGTGAATTACAGTATAGAGAGATATGCTCTTTTAACTACTAGAGATCTATCTGTTGATCTCCTTCTCTTGCCATGTATGTTTCTCACCGGCTCTCTTGGTTTCTTAGATTCTGTTTCTGTAATGCATTTCTCCCATATGAAACCTGTCACGCTTTATTTGTTGTATCAACATATAAGGGCATAATGAATTACACTACTGTATCAACCCCTAGAGACAAAACTGTTCATATGACAGCTGGGTTCTCGAACCAGATAGATATTTTCAGAAATGACAGGGACCTCATCTTGTGTATCTAATCTTTAGGTTGGCAAAACCGGTAGGGAATGGAAACCTGAATCTACAATTGAAAGGCCTTTACATTTTTACACAGTCACACTGGGAGCTGCCCAATACAACCACAGCTAGCCTTTGAGCACCTCTAATATTGCACATGGTGGCCCGAACCTAGCCTTGCAGTACCAAATACAGTGTTTTATGCAAACACCAGTATATTCAGTATAACTTCAGGTCTGATTTATTTTCCATCAGTGACATCCATGCCACATGAAAGAGGTTGCGCGGCCGAAGACCACTCTCTTTGCACGTTATTCACAGCAGAGAGTTAAAATCAAGTAAGGGCAAATAGCAGAATTATAAGGAAGTCAAAAAAAAAAAATACAAAGCCCTTTCTGAAAGCATTTGTGTCAGTGAGCAGTTGTACAAAAATGACGACAAAATAAATAGATTAGTGAATTCCTTTTGTATACAAAAACCCAGGACCAGCTCTGGGCCTTGGTTGAAATCATTGGACATCTTGGAGTTAAGTTGCAGAACAGCACCATTACTAGTAGTGAAGGGACTTAACTGGAGGCTTGACAGGATGCCAGTCATTGATGAACAAGCAATAAACTTTGTATATAATATTCGTCATACTCGCAGATGTACAGTGACGTTAGCGAACTACATGTTGAGTCCTGTTCTTTTGATCGTTATTTTAAATCATTATTAATACCACAAGATAATACACAGCGGTCAGGTGGTGAGCCGACATTTATGCACAGTTCTCCGTGATTCATTTATTGTTGCTTGAAATACGACCTGCAGTGACCGGCTGTGATGACTGCAGGTCATCCGTAAAACGTTATTGGTTCATTGGTCCACTCATCTTCCATATTTTTGTTTCGGTTTCTTCATTCAAAGTTTTACAACATCGCTTCACAGTTTTTATTGTGAACAATGTTGTGAATCAATATTTTTCTCACTGGACTAAGATCTAAATGATACGAAATAAACTCTGCGCACATATATCACTACCGAATATTAACAAATATATAGTATTGTAACAGTGGAAACTTTGATGTTCTCCACATATTCTTTCTCTTCTTCCTCTTTGCAGGCAATGACTGAGCTAGCTTATTTCAGACACCTTTTTTTACAGTGCCCCGTCTGAAACGCCCACCTCCACATGCTGGGCAAATTGAGAAAGTATTAGGGGGTGCAGCGTCAGGAGGTTGCATGCAATGCATCCTGGTACATATAGGCAGGCTGTGCAAGTATGAAAACTCTACCAACCTAACTTTACCTTTCAAGACACCACGCATTGGGGATTTTACTGCCTCAATTAACTACATTTACCATCAACATTGACTCAGATATTCACATAAAACATGGTGGATTTCTTCTTTAAGGAAGACGTAGAGGTAAAACGCCAGTCTGTTGGGCTTGGATGGGTTGAATTGCTCCTGAAATGGGGGCTGGGATTTAGAGATGAACAGATGCCTCCTCCGCATTCCAGTTTTTGCACACCTCTATTGACTTAATAGTCTCCAACACGTCCAAGTGAATTTCTTGGACTGGCCTGCTGCAACGATCACACACACACACACACACACACAAACACACACTTTGTGTTGTCATTTAAATTAAATTACAAAAGTAAGCAGTTAATGTGGGTGAACAGTGGGGCACAAGCACATGAGTTGTAACCCAACCTAGTCTCATATGAAAATGTATAATAGCTATGTTGATCCAAAGGAAAACATGTAGTAGTTTCATAATAACGCCTCTTAGAGTTGCAGTCTGTAACTATTTTTTGTTCTATTTGCAAAAATTGTCATTATGATCTGAGAGTAGAATAAAATACAGATCAACTGTGCAAAAATCCACTGTCTGTGGGTCCATCCAGTGGCTGTAATTTGATTTGCAAAGAATCCACTGCTCCCAGGTCAACACAACCAATCAGAGCCAAGGGGAGTGACTAAGAAGTGTCAATCATGGCTGTGCATATGCTGCTGGCAGCCCCCCTCGCTCACACAGCGCATACTCGGCAGGATGTGAACCGGCATTCTCCAACTGCCAGTCTACATTACCTGCCATTATTTTTTTGGTCCGACTGGGACTTGAACCGGCGACCTTCGAGTCCCCAAGCCAAGTCCCTACGGACTGAGCTATTGCTGCTTTTTTGCTGGACAAGTAAGGACCGCTGCTTGAGAAATGCTATGGTGGCAGCGGTTACAGTAATACTCGCAACAGTGCATACCGCCTTGCGATGTTGTAGTCGAGCTACATAGCTTGTTGGTAAATCTAACTTGTTATCTTGTATGCTAACTCTGGTGTTTAGGTTTGTTTTTATGGCTGGTTAGAAAAAACTGTCTTTTAAGTGACCAGGCAGCTACAACATTAGTTTGTGTTCAGGACGCTCTGAAGTGGTTGAATTGGTTTAGAGAAATAATGTTACCCATGCTTCAGAAAGGCAGCGTGGCAAAAATGTTGCACCAGGTAATGACTAGCTGGTAACTCTGTCTACAGCGATGTAGACAGAAACATGAAAAATTTGACGAACAGGGGTGGTAAAACCAGACCATTGGATAATAAATAATCTGCAATACATCGTAAAGGTCACACAATATTAGTTTACTCAATATTACATTCATTCATTTATTTTGATGGTTTCCCACTGGACATTTTGTCCAATGATGTTTTCATCTGCCGACCAATTAGACATGATACCTGCAGAAAGCTGGCGTATTTGAGAGAAAAAAGAGTGAAGGGAGAAAAACTCAATTTGTCAGGGTCCAATTGCAGCACTCGAGAAACCAGGAATAGTTTGCAAGCAGCTTTAAAGACCCAACTCGGCAGAAATAATGCAAGAAGAAGATAAACACAAGAATGTCCTAATAAGGAGGGCTGAATCTGCCTGTGAAGTCCGAGGAGAGTGTAGCAGTAACAGTCTCAACACACTTGTAGATAGATGGGAGACTCACTCTGTAGTGAGGTGGGGGAAAAAACTCCACCGGACAGCTGCAGGCACCACTGTATCCAGAGGAGGAGCGGACAGTATTTAAGTTGAGGACAGAAGGCAGGTGAGTTTACTGTAGACTAGGCCTGTCATGATAACAAATTTTGCTGGATGATAAATTGTCCCAGAAATTATCACGATAAACGATAATATTGTCATTTTGAGACCATTTTTCAACTAATATAATGATAATGGCATAATAATGCAAGCACACCCTATCAAAGATCAATAAACTTTTATTTCTAAAGAATACTTAACATTGGAATTGGAATGTGAAGAAGACATTTTAAATATCCAAAATAAATAAACAAAACAACCAGAAACAATAAATAAAAAGGACTCTCAAGCTCCGATCCAGTTTTACAGTACCGCATTTATAGGTACGTATGTGTTATAAAAACAACAACACAAAGTGTTCCTGACCGAAGGATTAGTAGAAGAGCTTGTATTTGTCTCTTTTTTGAGATTTGTGTGCTGGCGTCAACACAGGGTGTTTTATTTTGAAAAGTAACTGAATATTGTATTGTTGTTTTGGTGCGTGACTTCCTGTCTGCTCGGTGCAAAATTCAGCTGATTTGCTGCGTAGAAGTCCTGCGTATCTGCTCCGGAGGGCTTTGGACTGCCGGAGCTGGACGGAGCAGATACGCAGCGCAGCGTACCTGGTGGAAGTGAATACAGAGACTAAAGTGAGCTCTGCTGGCATGGCGGAGCTGTCACGCAGCGGACAAGTATCTGGTGGAATCGTGGAGTTCATTTCGCCATTGTTCGCTGAAAGTGAAACTGTCTCCTTCCGCGCTGGGAACAACTTTAGCTTTAACTTTTACCTCTGGCTTGCTTTTCCTCATGGGGCTCTCATGCTGCACTCGTGTTATGTCAGCCTCCCCACACAGAGACAAAGAGTGACTGACAAGAGGGTTCACGTGAGAGACACGAGAATAACAAACAAATGGAAATTATCGAGGCCTGCAAAATTATCGAGCACAATTTTATTTATCGAACGATTAATTGATTTATTGATTATCGTGACAGGCCTATCAATATAAACATACACTTGACTGAAAAGGTCACCAACAATGCAGTGTGTTTTCGATTAAATAGTCAAGGCTTATTTTTAGTCTGCCTGTTGAGAGTGAAATCTAAGAACAGGGGTTGAGGACGGGATTAGTAACCAGTGCCTGGTTCACGTATCTATCAATTACTCCTACAAAAAGGAAGATTAAAACAAGTAATTGCCGAGCATGAGGAGTAAGATATGTGTGAATACGTGTAAAAGCAAGAGCTCACCCGACATCTGCCCTAGATGTTCAATCATCCATGCAGGCATTTGGGAGGACATGCAGACTTTGCACACTGCTTCAGCCAGGTCTTGAACCCATGCCCTTCTTGCTGTGGGACAACAGTGCTAACCATTGCGCCGCCATGCTAATTTCTGACTAATTTATGTGAAATTCTTAATATTTCCAGTAACTGCTCTGAGTTTAAACACATGCTTGATGGGTTGTATTTTTTTTTTTTCAAAAGCAACATTCAGTTCCTCCAAATAACAAGGCTCCCCACTGTGTATGGGTATTCGCATAGGACCGGTTTTGCTACCAACGCTCTTACAAACACATCGTCGGCAGGCACGAGTTAAATTGGGCAAAACAAGTCAGTCACGTTAGATTCACACGTAGAGGAAGCAGGACAGAAAAGCCTAGAGGAGAACATTCCTTAAAACATCCACAGCGTTCTTTGAGTCTGTACAAGGCAGACGGTGCGAGAACCTAACACACAAACAGCAGGGTAGTCTGTGTGTATCTATGGTAGCTACTCTCTTCTGTGAGAGAGTATACAGGTATGTGGACACGGACAGTGGGTAGTGAATTATTTAGATGCTCCATCAGACAGTGTCTGCCAGACAGTGGATTCAAACTCCCTCCTTGCATATTGGACTGCGAGGAGGGAGATATAAGGTGGCAGCAGTCTGTGATTTGTAAATTTTTAACAGGGGTGGGTGGCCCAAACCCTAACCCTTAACGTAATACTAACAAGTAGTAAAAGCTATATCTGTAGACTTGTCCCTTTAAAATGATCTCTTACTAATGTGGCAATTGACATGTGTTTAATGTGACAAAATTGACAGAAGAGTGGGATTGAGAGAAAAAGATGTATTTGCAAATCCACCTGCTGCTTCAGCACCACAGACAGCCACACAGATTTATCAATACACAGTTATGCTAATGAAAAGTCAGGGGAAGTTTCGTAGTTTGCAAAGAATTCTGGAGCTTCACCACTGAACAGTGTTGCAGTATTCTCCTAAACAACTGAAGAGTAGATGAGTATGAGTAGATCGGGACTTGTTTTAAAATGTTAAAAACAACAGAAGAAAATTAAAGACAATCACAAAGCTTGTGTAGTGTAATCCAAGTCTCCAGAATGCCTCGGAATCCCAAACTGATTTGAAAAGATTTTTACACCCTTTTTAAAAAAATCTAGAATAACGTCTTTTTAAATCTATTTGGGGTCTTCCTGAGATCTGGATTTTGTCGGACAAATATGGGACCATTTTGTTTTTGTTTTTTGGTGAACTTGTTCTTTAACAAGAGGGATGCATTTCAGTCTTTTTGCCAACAAAGGGGATGGCATTCCCCCTCACCCCACGTCAGATCACCTACTGGGTAGCAGCCTCCATCTAGCCCCTATCTCCTGCTAGACAGAACCACTTAGTAGAAAATCCACAACTTATTTTTTGGTTTAAGCAATATAAAAAAATCTAATTGAGCCAATTTGCTTGCAGTGTTTTACTCTAAATCTTGTAAATATGGTAAGCTTACATTTACTGTCAGTTAGAGCCAGTTTTACTCAGCATTGTGATTAAATGTTTCTATTCCAAGAACCTCTCAGCGGCATGAATGCAAAGCATGGCTGTCTCATCGGAGAACTGACTTTATTGCCTGCATGCTGTCATGGAGGTTTCCTGTAAATGGGTGGGGAGTGCAGTCTGTGTGTACTCAAGTGCAGTCTGGTCGGTCGAGGGCTAATAATGTCCAATGTATTGTGGGTACTTTGCGGACATGTTAAAGTGTCTATTCTGCCGAGTGGTGCATTAGGCATGGTGAAGTAACACGTTACTTCTGTCAATAGAGGACATCCTCTTAACATCTCATACTGTCACCTCCTTTTATGTCTCCTATCCACTGTCACCACTTTAATCAAGCAACCACAAGCAATTACTCACAGTAATTGTAAGCAGTCTAAAGGATGAAAGCAGCGGCAGCGCGGGAGGCCTCTTCATCAAGACCCTTGAAAAGGAAAACTGGTGCCAACATCCGCAAAATTGTCCAGATTACATTTCACTTAATTTTGGCAGTGTTGGCATTGCGCATGTTTGATTTGGTTAACATTGCATATTATGCCAGCAAATATCAGATTTGGAACATGAGTTACAACATGACACATGTACATTTATGAGGTATTTGTACTCTACTTGAATAGTTCCAATTTCAGTTATTTTATACTTTTTACTCCATTACAGTTATTGACACCTATAGTTACTAGTTACAGATACATAAAAAACATACTGTAAGCATATAATATGATTAGCATCACTAACCATTCCAAAACTTTTTGACTTTTGACCTCTTATAAAAAGTCCAGAGATTAGTTGGGGCTCATTGTCATGTTTCATATGTCTGGGTTGTTACAGTCAAAACACCAAACAGACCCCTCCCCTTCTCACATGATTTAATTTCAGTAGTTGTCGAATTATTAAGTATTTCACAATAAAAGTCAGGAAAAGTAAAATAAATGAAAATGCAAGTTACAAGTTACCCCAAGATGGGTTACCTTTGTTGTTTTAAAGTTTTTTAGAAAGTACTTTAAAGGTGCAATATGTAAGAATTTTGGTTTAAAACATCAACCAAAATTCACTAAAATTAACACCAGAATGTGATAACGTTTTGTCAAACACATCTATGTTTTGAGTTGCAGGGATATCCACTGAAGTTAGCATGCTAACCCGCTAGGCCCCCTGTCCTGGTTGTAAAAAACACCCCAAGCTCGCAGTCTGGCCTGTTAGCTGTCTGTAACACTAGCTGTGTTTTTACTTATAATAAGAAGCTGAATACTTCTTCGTCCCGAGGCACATACTGGCCCATGTATCTACTAGGAAAAAAGAAAGCATATTTAAATATGAAGAGAAATAAGTTGCCTCCTCTTTTCTTCCTCAGCATCAAATTATGCGGTGGTTGTATTAACCACAATACACAATTCATCTTTTACACTGTCAAATCTTAAATTGAACCAGAACTACTTTTTAATCTTGGCAAGTGCTGCTTGAAGTAAATTCTCAGCTTGTGTGTAGTTATTCTGTTTGTTTCTTTTCTGCTTTCCCAAAGTTTCAAAGAGCCTTCCAGTGTGTGCACACTCATGAATAAAGAAATTGCGTTGTTTCAACTCGGCTCTTGTAGTGGTGGTTATCAGAAACAAACAACAGCAGGCCTCTTATTTTCAGACTAAAACCATCTATTTTGCATTCATCATACCAATAGGAAATCATAGAATAAAACAACTGCATTTTCTTTCCATCCCCAGTTACTACCTGCCTGAAGTATTTATAGTCGTTATAATCGTTGAGGGAGCTGGTGGAGGTTCTCCCTGTGGGAATTCAATAATGTATTATTCATGTTGTAATGTTATTATTCAGTCTTTACTAGCAGATTCATCAAGACTTTTAAAATGTTGAAGAGATTTTTAGTGGCACTGAGTTCACTCATGTTGTTTTTTTAAACTTTAAAATAGGAAGTACATTACCTCAGTAACTTTTGAGTTTCGCAGTCAGTCAGTCAGTCAGTCAGTTAGTTGTATGACGGATGGTATTAATGTCATTTGCAGTTGTGATTCAAAAGTTATATGTCATTGACTTGTCAAATCATCCAACGACAAAGCAAGGAATTTCTTTCTGTCTGAATGTATGTTATTTTCACATCTTGAGAACCGTTTGGCTGATCTGCTTCACACTCAGCAGGTCGAATTTGGTGCAGTTTGGGCATGTGACATTCAATATTCATAAATATTTCATAAACAGTGAACACTGCTCCATGTAGCAGTGGGGACTTGGCTTCAGCCCTCTGGCGTCGGACAAATTTCAGGCAGACTGAAGCTGAGTTCACACGTGATCCCTCTCACATGATCTCATGGGGAAGTAGACATAAACAAAATACTGATTAGCATGATAGAACAACTTGCAGCAGTAGCGTGATGTTGTGAGAAACGAAAGCAGCAGATTAAACGAGTCTAGCTGAGTGGGGGATGCTGTCAACACAAGTTTTCTATTCTTCAGCAAAGCTGTAGGTGAGATTTGAATTTTCTATCAATAGTAGTATGCTAACTAAGGTTAGCCTCAAGGGTTAGGATGTTTAGTGTTGCTTGGCAGCACCATCAGCTGCTCTGGGATGTCTCTGGTTTTTGTGGTCCGGCTTGGAAAGTCCCGATGTAATCGTCCAGATTTGAAATTTTAAATATCAGACACGTTGATAAAGTAGTTATCCTACAGTAGTTTTAATTCATTAATCTGTATACCTGTGTTTGTAAAAGGCTTATAACTACACTGCTTTTTCATACTCTATTATACACAAATGCTCCTAGTAGTGATTTTTTTTGGTGCCATGCCACTATCAGCAATCTTGATTTAATAAGCAATTTAAACTTCTGCAATCAGTAAAAATTGCACTTCAGTCATAAGTGAAATTATTCCAGTTCCAATGCCTTATGCTAATAAGGCTGATTAAACAAGATGAAATCAGTTTCCAGTTGAGGCTGAGGCTGTGGCCGCAGAAGAAAGAAATCATTCTGTTTAGTTAAAGCAGAACTTTAAAAACAGAGTTTTGGTTTATCTACATGCATAAGAACACAAGACTCAAGAGAATACAATGCAAAAACAATAGCACTCATAATAAGCAAGGCAACTAGAGACAATATTACAAAGAGCTTGCAGTTCAAATAAAGAGGACAAAAACACGCGCGCCGTGAAACAAAGCTGTTCTGGGAGCTCAGTGAGGCCAAACACCAGCAGCGGGCCGCAGCAATTCACACAGCAGAGAGCCGCCGAACATTTATGGACCCTAGCTGCCAATTTCTTTTTGGGGGAGTGTTTGGCTTCATTGCTCTCTTTGGACCTTTTGTGGAAGAATTAGAAAATGGGTGTGTTGTCTGAGGCAGACGCAGAGGTGTGAGGTGAGAGGATGTTTGAGGCGCTGCGCTCTCCGGAGGCTGCCACTTCGCCCTTGTTATGCTACAACAGCTGTGATAGCGAGCCGGGCTTTAGCGAGAAGATGGAGATAAAGTGGGACATTTTACTATTGTTATTGTGTTTGAGTCAGGGCATTTGTCGCCGGCAATACAGCGCCGCTATTTACCACAGGGACCCACTTATTTTAACCAATCTGATAAAAGAGATGCACTGACAGCCTCTGAGGCTCCCATAAAAGAACTCTTGTTGACTCACATTTTCGGTGGGTGTTACTGTGAAAACTGGCTTTCTCAGCAATAGGAGGTCACAGGTATAATAGCCTTCATACAGCAGCAGCATATACCTTAAAGTCCTTTGATACTCTGCAGTGCTGTTACAGGTTGATAATTGTTTTGTGGCATCTCCTCAGAAGACTCTGCTTTCAAGGATTCACAAGGAAAATCAGACAGATATAGAGATGCATCTCCCAGAGTTGAACTTATTCGCTAGTTAGATAGATATCTATTGGTTTTATGTCAGCACCAGTCTTTCTGGCAGAAAAGGATTTGGTGTAAATTAATGTCAGCTCTTTTCAAACATGAGATCAGCTCAACCGGGACGAAATGTTAGAGATCACTTTTGTGCCTCCTAAAGGTTAAAAATAAACAAACTCCAGCATGTTTTTCAAAGGATAAACTTCAACAGCAAATGTGGCTGCGTGCTTGACATACTGTTCTATTGTGTAAGTTCTCTTTTAGCGGAGAACAGTGGACTGTGTTTTTCACGCGACTCTGGCCTCCTCCAGAGCCGTGCTACGGGAAAAAGAGTCTGACCTTTACTCGCGCTGTAAGGGCAAGTGGCCCATAGGTGAATGTCATTGGCAAAATTGGCAAAATGTTTTTGTCCCCTTTCCACAATAGAGGTGTCCATGTGCAAGGCCCGGAGATCTAACATGAATATGTCGTGGCCTGGAAAAGCATGCATGAAGCACGCAAATTTGAACATTTTAGATTCTCCAGTTGCAGATGGAGAGAGCCGTGTCTGATGATGTGCCCTCTTCAGCACATCTGAATCCGACTCTCATCTATATTCCATCCTCAAACCTCCAACCCTATTGATTAACCCCACAATGTAGGGTGTAAAGGAGTGAGCTGTCAGGGGAAATTTCATGCCCAATGCCTTTTTCATTAGGGAGAAACGAGAGAATCTACCTCCTCAGGGGGCACGCGGCTAAAAGTTGCCGACCATGAATCCTATAGGTTCTTTTAAAAGCTTGTGAATCGGATAGTGTGTGAGGTCATCCAGCTCACTAGAGACACATCGAAATCAATGGAAAGTTCTATATTCAACCCATCTGCCACTCAGTAATGAATATAGAGTTCAAGGAGTTCAGGCACTCGAAGCATCGGACACCGGGCTTCTGGCTTTGGCAGCTGTGCAGTTGTTTAAAGGGGAAGGGTTTGTGAGGATGTTAGCCATTTATTCAGTGGCAACAAATATGATTAGCAACAGAAAGTGGGGAATGTGGGAGATGGACAGGATTAGAGTGAGTGAGTTAGGATAGAAATGGATCTGTGATCTAGTTACAGTCGGGGGTAAGTGTGTTAGAATCTGACACTGAAGTTCTATTTATGCTGCGGGACGACTGAGATGGGGGAAACTGAGCCATCGCTCTGATTGGCCAGCGATGCGCCTGTCTTCTTGCATCACTACCAGTCTCTTACCAGCCCTCTGCTTTCTTGCAGACATTTGAGAAGAAGATCGATACCAATGTCATGTCTGCGCTTTTAAATTGAAGCTGGAGCATAGTTGCCAAACTTGAGACCTCAAAAATAGGGAGTATTTCAAAACATAATGATGGGGGTCTGGAGGTCCTACCCCTGAAAAATGTCAGAGACTTGCATGCTAAGTATAAAAATTATAAATAATAATAATGACAAAAAAACAAAGTAAACTGTAACAGCATTTTTATTTGAAATACTTTTCATTTTACGTTTACCTTTTTAATTTTACTTGGAAAAAGACAATTGTACTCGTTATGGTGCCCGGAAAGAAGGTTGTGATGACTAAAAGGGGAAAATTGTGTGAAATTTTGTCATACATTGGGAGAAAAAGGGAGGAATTGCCACCCCTAGAGGAAAATGGGGGAGGGTAATGATAAACAGGAATCTCTCAGGAGAATCTTGGGTTGGCATGTATGAGCTGGAGCAAGCAACTGGGCTAGCTTAGCCTAGCACAAAGACTGGAATCTGGAAAAAACAGCTAGTCAGGCTCGTTCCAACAGTGACAATATCTAGCACTGCTGAAGCTCTCTTACTAACATGCTGTATTATTTCTTTAATCCATCAAAAAACTTCAGTGTAAAGATGACTTATTGCTGTTTTACTAGGGGTAACGGCAAAGCATCAGACTATTTCTTTGCCAAGAGTCGTTGCCAGGAAACGAGCAGAGATTCCTGGACGTTTTTTTCCCCCAGCCAAGAAATAGTTTGGCAGATAAAAGGTCAGATTGTATTTTTTAGACTTTATTGTATCTAGGAGGGATTAAAGAATTAACAAAATATTTTAGTGGGGGCAGATTTGTTACCATTCAACAGAGCTAAGTTAATCGTCTCCAGATTTTTGCTAAATTAACCTAACTGGCTGTAGCCATATATCTTGTGTACAAATATAAAAGTGGTACCAACCTGCCAGAAAGTGCAGGGTATTTTTGCTAAGTTACTTTTATTTTCCACCGCAGTCTTTAAGGTTAAGGCAGATACAGCACACATGAGGTCAAAGGCTTATTTATAATCATTTTTATACTTATTTATAATCATTTTTAGAGTAACACCACAAAAAATACAGCATGTGTCTCCGTCACAGGTGTGTCACCATTTAGAGCGTGAGTAATTAAAGTAAAATTGAAGTCATCTCCTTGTCCGTTCAATCTCAAATACAAAAAGACTGTTGTTCTAAACCACAAGTGTCACAGGCTAGAGAATAGATAATCATTCATTCAAACATGGGCTTCATTGCAGAGAAGTGCTGAGAGAATGTCTTGAGTTGAGATGAAAGGATCTGCAGTGTGCCAGCTTCACAGTCGGGAGGCAGAGAGGACCTGAGCAGACCCCCCGCGGTGCTGGATTGGAAATGGGGCCCCGGGAAACTTATGAGGAGAGAGAAACGATTTGTATTTAAACTGCAGAGTAGGTGTACACTGTACACCGGGCCCCATTTTCTCTTTGTACAACATGCACGCAAACTTACTGACAGCTGTAGAAAGCAGCTGTAATCGTCTACTCTTATTTCATATGTTTCTGTCTTGCATTTTTCAATCCGGAAATTCCTCGAAATCGAGAAAATTAACATGGAAGCTTACCCTGATGATCTGATGAACAAAGAATAATATTTCAGAAACTGATAAATGTTGCACTTAAATACCTCTTGCTGCTGACACAAAAATCCCTCTGATCCATTGCTGGAGTCTACTTTACATTCCAACCTGAAGATCACACATTAATAGCCTCTCTGTAATGTTTGAGAGGTTGTTACGGCTGATTGGGGCAATTTTTCTTAGCGAGCCAGAAGAGAAGAGACCGAGGCTCAGCAGGGACTTAAGCCAGAGAGCTGGGCAGGAAACAGATGGCGCTGGTGGAGGGAGCGGGGGCGGGCGGTGCACACATAGACGCAGTGCCTGGCCAGAGGATATTACAGCGAGCCTGGACACGCTCATCCTCTGTCCCCCTGCCTCCCAGGGGATTAATAAGCCCATCATGGCTGCTGCCCATATGGGGAGCCACAGAAGGGACGTGACAGTGAGGGGGTTATGCTGCAACTGGTTAGCTGTTTTGTCTTTTAATGCCTCACTTTGCCTCTGTAATGGTTAGGGACCATGTTATTGTTGCAGATGTTACGGCACAGCCAGCCTCACTTTGTATTGCAACGGAGGGAGAGAGTCAGAGAAAGGTGAGGACTACTGGGACTGCAGGTGTTCATTTAGGTTATTTTTACACCACCGTAGTCAAACAGGTGGCCAGATAATGACTGGCATCAAACCAAAGGGGGAGAACCCCCTATCTGGTGCATTCCTCTGACCCAGCCTCCACAAAAAGGGACACTTTATGCAGCACCTTGATTTAAATGGCTTTCTAGCAAAGCAGTCTGTGTAGCTGCTGCTGTGTCAGTATCGACTTTGTCTGGAGCTATATTGGTGTTGGTGACATTTCATATATTCTCACATCACCTCCGGTGTGGCCAAAGGCTCTGTCTAACCTTTGAGGCGCCGAGTGGTGGCCCACTGGAAGAGCAGCAGCCAGCTCACCTAACCTTTTATGAGTGCTTTCAAAGAGCCCTCCCCCCAACACACACACACACACACACCAACGCTCTCTCTAGAGGATCCAGCACACTGAGAGCTGGCTCCTCTAGATCCGGTATCTGGTGCTGACATGCTGGATCTGCTGCTGTCCTCGGCTCCCCAGAGAGCTGGCTGGCTTCTGCAGCCTGTCTCTATGTATATTCTTGCAGACTAGAATGCAAAGGAGAGCAGACAGTGCAACTTGACTTCCAGACAGTGGAGATAGATAGTTTTACTTCAGATAGGCCAGGGACTCCTCTCTGTCGGGCTATGGCCCGTATCACTGTTACTCTGAGTGAGAGAACAAAATCCTCTCAAACTTATGAAGAAAAGTTTCTTTCCTGTCACAGCCACCGCTGCAGTCACATGAATTGGAATAACAAAAACACTGAAGGTCATCTTTTTGTCATTTATTTCCACATGAATCACAGTTTCTGTATTCTCACAGTAGAGCCAAGCCACTGAAAAATATCCTGCCTCCATAACATATCTTTGTGTGTTTGATAACCACATTTATAGGATCATATATGATGCTGATATATCAATATTTTAGTTTTTTTACTCAGCATCATCTGAGGGATATTTTTATATTTCCTTACTGATTGGCTCAGTTCATGCACAGAAGTGATCCACAACGGCTCCACTTCCCAATCTGTGTATGAATATACAAACTGTTGTTTGTACAGAGGCTGGGGATTAAAGCCGGATGCCTCTTCTGAAAGGTGCCTTAATCCTGCTCCCAGCTTGCAGATTAGAAGCCCCCGCTTTTTTTGAAGATTTTTTAGTCAATATCAGCCCCTTCCCCAGGCATGTAAACACATTTCTACACTGATTAGCTCTAAAAAATTGCTTTGGACCCCCCAAAAATACAGCCCTTGCGAGATATCAAAGGCATTTACCGCATCCATGTATGCGTGTGCGTGTCGTCTCTCGGGGCAGTGTGTTAATGCTGGAATGTCTGCCGCTTCATAGCCCACTAGCACGTAGTCGCCTATGACAGATGGCCGGAGGAGATGTGAAATCTGAGCAGGCAGAGAGGGGTGGGATGTCCGTTGTGGCATTATGGTTTGTCTCATGTTATCTCCCTTTTGCGCTTCACGCATGGAGCACTGCAGATTGAGATGTATAAAGCACGGGGAGCAACACAGTGGAGGAGGGAGTTGTGACCGGCCTCACCTTGACAGTTTAGCGGAAGCTGCTAAAATACATATTTTTACAATTCATCTCCCCAGCCGCACGGCCGATGGGTGTGTATGCACGTGTGCGCCCGGCTGCGTGCCACTCTGCAGGCCAGCGAGGTGTGTGAGGAGCCGATGACAGATGGTCATCATCACTGTCAGCGACATATCTGTCAGTGCGTCCTCGTCCCCACCTCTCTCCTCCTGATGAAAGGAGGCCTGTTTTTCTCCCTGCGATCTTTTTTTTTTTTTTTTTTAAGATATATGAGGATGGACTTGAGGTCACAGAAGATCAGACATGATAAGGGCGACCTGTCTTGTCTCAGCCCTCCATCAATCAATCAACCAATCGGCCAACCAGTTTCTCTTTTACGGTCCCCTCTGCTTGACATTCTCTATCACTATCACTTAGTCTGCTACAGTTTCTGCTCTCAGTCAGTCAATATCTGTGCCAGACTAATCTTGTCCTCATCTGTTTGGCCTGTAGTTTCTGTCTGCACATGCAGCTCCAATAATAGGTTTTTGCATGTTTTCAGTGGAAGCCATTACTGAGAAAATCCTGTGAAAACAGGGCTTTCTGTGGCTTGACCTTGATTCACTGGAAGCTGTCCGTCCTCCAGCATTAGTGACTGCGTGTCTCGTCAATATGAAGAGAATGTCGCCTTATCCTGACAGGCAGCAGACCTGTCTGTGATTGTGGGGAGAAAAAAAAAATCAACATAGAGGCCTGAAAATATTGTGAAAAAAATGACAAAACCTTCCCATAATCACTCTCCCGTGGTGCGGCATCAGAAAAGCTTCCCTGATCCGTCAGCAATCTGTGGTGTGGTCCCAGCGGACTCCTCCTCCATCCCCCCCATCTCCAGAGTAGAAATATACAGTATGTTCACATTAGGAATGCAGGGAGGGAAGAAGGCGCAGTGCACAATCCTGTTTCTTTGCTGTGAATGAACTGCACGTATGAGGGCTGAGAGAGCAGAATGTGAGCAGAGAGGTGTATTTCTGTGTGTGTGTCTTATCTCGGTGAGGAGAAGGGTAGTGTGTGTGACAGGCGACACAGTGTACTACCTCCATACAGCCTCCCCCAGTGACACTTGTTCTCTCATATCTGTGTCTGGTCTATTATTGTCATCAGCCAGCTGCAGGGCCCAAGTCTAGATATCACCAGCCGACATCTCTAATTGGGGCACGCATGCAAATTACACCCGTGTTTATTCTTATAGACGATTACATCCACGAGCATCCAGCCATGAAATAGAAATCTCTACGCTTCAAGGTCAAGCTTTTTGACTCCGGAGGACATCACAAACACTTGACCATCGCACATTATTATGCCCCGAGGGGCCGCTTCTACAAAAATACCCACATGCACCAGACAAACATTTTTACCATCACAATCAAACAAATGATAGCTGCAGCTACATTCGAGAAGCGGCCTCCTGATTTCGAGAGTCACGCGGTGCAGAACAGACTTTAATGGACTGACATTTTGCCCTGTGTTCTTTTTTTCTCTTCTCAAAGATAAATTGAAGCCTCCGCTGCGCGCTCGATTTATAAAAGCGCGACTGTCCAAATTAATTTGAAATGGAATGTCGGGGTTGCCTTGGAGACACGCTGAGTCGGAAGCTCGCCATTGTAATTCACCTGAGCCGTCGCAGGAAAGGCCGTCTCTGCATTTTGGGAAATGAAAGAGTCGTTCCATTGTGGGCTGCAGTGAGGAGGGGGAATGATAAAGGAAAGTAGTTAGAATTTGTCTTTGCGATTGATTCGTCAAGGCCTAGGCCATGTGTATTAACGCCCCCCCCTGCTGCATTTTTATAAACAGAGCAGAGGTGCTTCTTACTGTTGGGATCCTACGTCCACACCGTCTGCAGAAGTTAGATGAGTTTTAGTTATTTTACATCACAAATGTCTGCTTTTCTATATGGTTGAGGTGGGTGGGTGATGTCACATAATTTCCAGGCAGCAATCAAGTTTCAGCAGAGAAAAAAAAAGGCAGTCGTTGGATTGTTTGGTCGCTGCCTGGTCAGTCACGATTATTTTCATTATCAATTCATGTGACCATTATTTTTTTCAATTAACTAATTCATTTTTTGATCTCAGAGAACAATGTCACTTTCCTTTGACAATGATTAATAGGGATGATGATGTTTTTTTTCTTTCACCATTATTTAAGGACAGAGAGGGAAAAGGAAAGAAAAAGAATGCTCTTCACCTGTTGTGTATATTCTTTTCATGTCTGTTACATATTGTACAGATATATAGACATTGAAACTCTAGTACAACACTTGTCTGATATAGATATGACTGTCCACAGAACATTTCCAGGTCTATTTTGGCCAAGAACAAATATGTGAGACTGTCGGTCTCTAGATGATGCGACACCTATGGTCTCGCGTGAGATCCCTCATCGGCCGCTCTTCTCACACCGGCTGTGTGGCTTCTGTAACTCGACCACCTGAATGAAAAGCAAGATTTTCCACCACGCACACACACCGCTCACACAGGATTATTTGACAAGATTATATGTTAGTCGTGAATCTGCATGTAGTAGAGAAATATTAAATAATAATAAATCTTTTAAACTATTAACAGGTTATTTTACAAAACGTGTATGTAGTTTTTTTTAACTATTATAGGCCTCCATTGTTTAGCTTGTATTTGTCTGCGGTCCAACAGGTAAATGAGGTCGTTAACGTTATTTTAGATTAATGAGATGTAAACACTTTTGAATAAGTCTAAAGGACCAGTAAATTGCCTGTAAACAAGGGCGTGATGCGGGTGGTTTCTACTCAGAAGGTATTGTAGACAAACATGGTGATTTGGTCTGTAGAATTAATTTGAAAATGGTCAGCAGCATTTGTTAAATACACATAATTTATAGTCAAAGAGCTCAAAGTTGCAAACACACACAGTTCTTTAGAAAGGTGAACACAGTAATTTGGGCTACACGTGTCCAATCTGCTGATTAAGGAGGTCCGACTAATGAATCATACAGCTCACATTCTAATTAGTTTATTGTTGCCGTCTTCTTTCTCATCGCAGTACTTTTCCCTCTCTATTCTCTCAGGCTTTTCTGCAAAAGAAACCAAAAAAAAAGAACAACTTTCCTCTAATTAAGAGAAAATGCAAGTTCAGCTTGTTAGACACACAAGCGTCACGGTAATCCTTCTACAGCTGATGTTCCAGATGTCTCAGTGCTGGTGCAGGCCTTACCTCGGCTTGCTGAGCATCCTCCTGTGTGTACCTGTATCCGTCTTACCGGCTTGTCTCACTGTTATCTAATTAACTATCTACCGAAGCAGAGCCACTAGCGCTGTTGGCTTTAGCTGTGACGGTTGACTTTAAAAAGGCTTTGTTTAAACTTCTCCCGTCAAAGTACGATTCCAACAATGCAGCGAAGAGCAATACATCTTTTTCTCAGAAGGTGTTTCATCGGAAAAAAAGGCTTGTACGCTCCCATTGAGACACTTTTTTTCTCATAAACTAGCCTTTTTTGTCCTTTTCCCATTCAATTGCTCTGTCTTCTGCACTCCTCTCTCTCATGTGTGGTCATTGTCTCGCTTAGCACACACTATTCTTAACCTTTCTTTTCTTTATCCGCAGCAGTCTGGTGGAACGTCGCAATACAGCGCGTCATGCTTGTTCAACTTTGTATCTGTAGCCTGTCGGTGTACTGATACTCAGCCCTCGTTGCCCTGACCCGCCTCATACCCACTTTTATCCCCCTCTATTTCTTCTTTTTTTCCCCTGTGCGTTGAGCTGTCCTCACATGAAAGTTGGGGAAGGGAAAATTGCATCTGATTAGCGTGCAGGCTCATGGCTTGAGAGCCCTTTCGACTGACAACTGTGAATGCCATGACTCAGAGGACAAGCCAACAGCTCATGCCTCCTTCGCAGTCTGATTCACCCACGGAGCGCGGCGGCAGTGGCCATCGGTGGATCCATGCATGCCCTTAATGAAATGAATATCAATTCAATAATTACTGGATTGCAGGATTACATCCATACTCATGCCAATATGAATGTTGATTTAAGCTTGATAGATCCGTTATCATTAGAGAAAACATCATTACATTAATGTACCTTGAAAATTAAAAAGTGCATTCCCTCTTTGACACAGATGCATATTATATTCTACCTACTCTGGTGTGGGGGGTTTAGAGGAGCCCACCTATCCCCTATCCTTTAACATTTCTAAGTATAAAGTCTTGTATAAAATGTCTGACAAGGAAATGATTAGATTTGCAGGTACACTCCTTTGCAGACACCACCGCTTGACATTCATTATTTTATTACCATGGCAACCAGTGCACAGATATAATTATGGCTATTATTATAACTTTTAATACGAGTACAGTGATAAATGACGGTTATAATCCAAACCTTTAATTATTCTTCTCCTCCATCCAGCGAGAGCTGAATTCAATTTTTCCAACCACTTGATTATCTGATTGTCTGTTTTTGACAAAAAATGAAGATGTTTTTCTTTCCTCTAAACATGTTGGCAGTAGCGGTAGCCAGCAAAGCGCTTACTCAGTGCCTTCACAGACTGTCTGTTGATAAATGGTGTGTATGTGCCCTTGTCGAACCCAAAATCCAGCACCATTCTTTTCCTGCCTCTACCTCCCACTATTTTAAGCCTTTGCTGTGGAGCTGTGATCACACTGGAGGTTCATTGTTGTCCAGGAAAACTCATATGGCTGAGATTACAGTTCCATCTGTGAAGATTATATACAGTATATAATACTGTCTATACAGGGTCTGTTGGAGGTGTGATATGATTGCTTTGAGGGCTCATAGAGGGTTTTGTCCAGGCAAAATAACCCTTCATTCTTTCTTTATCTGATAAGCTATCTAATAAAACAACTACTGTTATGATTATATGTTTAGTTTTAATCAATGACAAACCATAAAGGATAATTTCTTCTCTTGAAAGTTAAAAAAGATAAAAGTCCGCACCGACAGAAGCTCCTCTTGCCCTTGAAACGGCTCACCAGTAGTCTTCCTTTTAATTCCGTGACTCTGTGACATCACACTATGTCTCGGAGGCACACACTTGCATAATTTATGCCTAGTGGCATAGTTTGGTGTGTATGAATTAATTTAGCACAGCTGTTCTGTTGTTGTTAGTGGTGCTGGGTCAGGTGTTTGTGAGCTGACCAATCAGAAGAGACTGGGTGCCCGGGAGGTCGGTCCTTAAAGATACAGGAGCTAAAACATTTCAGACAGAGGGGGGAGTATGAGAACACTGATTCTTTTTGTGAGCACCGTAGCATGTAAACCAATTCGAGTAGTAACCCAAAATAAGATTATGAACCTGAAAATAAGCATTATACAGTATGTACCCTTTAAACGTCATGGGTAAGACTTTGTCATAACCATTATTAATGAAATATAAATGTATAGTTAATCAACTTTAGTGAATAGTTATTCCACTGTTACCACTTACAAAGTATTGTAAACGTAATTAGCAACCTTTCAATTAAATTGTTACCCTAGTCAAAACCTTGTCACAGCTTGTTTTGACCCAGCTGACCTCATCAGTCTGGAAACGTCACCCTAATTTCTGTATTCTTTGCACTCATTTTGATTAATGGCTTTATTCTATAGGATATGCTAATGCATGCTGTTTAAGTCCTAACTGTACACCACAAAAGACCAAAGTGTATTTACTGGATATTATTAAATCTTGTAAACATCTAATTAGTGGGTGCAGGAAGTAGTGGTGCGCATGGACATGGCATACAAGGCTGTAGCTATAAATAAGAATGTGGCATCTCAGTCAACATGCCAGATTTAATAAGGACTGAAATGCATTGTTGGCTGCGCTCCATTTGGAGTCATACGCTTTATGCCAGCAGCAGATGCGCGTATTAAAATCTTACTAGTCTGCGAGGAAATGAAGCCGTGGATGTGTCTGCTGTCAACCAGAGGCAAGGAGGAAGAAGCAGAGGTCCCAATCTGAATGTTTCTCTAACATTTGAAACCTTAAAAAAAAAAGTAACCCTATATGAGTTTTCATCTGTGAGCTCTCATCCGTGCCTCAGACTTAGAACAGGTTACCACTGCCTGAGATCAAACAGACAGGTTCAGCCATGCTGGCCATAGGTCTTCGGATATTTGGCCGGTTGGTAAATTGGATCGGCCCACCATTTTGTTCCAGGCTGAAATATCTTCAGATGTGCCGTTGGATAGATTGCCATGAAATGTGGAGGAGATATTTTTGAAGTTCCCCTGAGGAAATAAATAACTTTAGTCCAATACTTTCCCAAACTCAGCTGTATTTACTGATGAATTAACTAATGTTAGCCTGCTAGCATGTTAGTTAATTGAAGATGTAAACTTTTGTAAACAATATGCAAACATCAGTATGTTAGCAAATTCATTGGAAGCATCTTACCATGCTGATGTTAGCGTTTGACTCAAAGAACCACTGTGCGAAGCACAGCCACTCACTGTGGCTGGCATAGCTGTGCGCTCAGGAGAGAAAATAACAGGTTCAATATCGTATTAATCGCAACAAGAAATGTTTAACGAATCAAAATGTTAAGACACACTGTTTTCATTTTTAACCGTCCTTGTACTTGCATATTTAACAGGCACTTGAAACTGAATCATCTATTTGCATCATTCGAAATTAGGGAAACAAATGCCCTCACGCTGTATTAAAGGAAGTGGAGAGCCGCGTACTATTTTTTGCCATGTCAGGATAAATTAGCTGCAGTTGCAGTTCACCACTGTTTACTTTCTCAATGATACACAGCACATTTGACACCGTCTGCTTCAAAGATATTAATCTGAGCGGATACAACATAAAATGTCTTTGAGAGTCAATAAAGCAGCTTGGAGTGTCCTTTACATCCCAGATGTTATCATTTTAGATGTGAAAGTGCTCTCTGAAGCAACACAGACGCAGAACCAGAACCACAGCCAGGTTTCTGTTGGCCTTGTGCTTTTTTCTTCATCTGTCCCCGCCTCTCTTATGTCGAGGTGAGTGCGTAAGACATTTTTATCCATCATTTCTTTTCTTAGTTAGCTCCAAGGTTGTACAGTACACTGGATCATTCACGCCTCATGGGATATTACTTCTACCACTCAACTGTAAAGACTAAGATAGTAAAAAATTGTGAAGAGAGAATTCACCTAAAAAGGAAAATTCAGTCATATATCTACTCAACCTCACCCTCAGGGAAAGTCGGGGATGTTTTGAAGTTTTGCAGCTTCACAGTGAAACAGTGTGGCAGTGTTCTCCAAAACAACTTGTTTTAAATGTAAGAAAAGAAAAGAAAAAAAGGCTCTGAACAGCTCTTTCAGCAAAATCCAGGTCTGCAGAAGCCTCAGGATCCCAAATTGATATGAAAAGACTTTACTTACACCCTTTTTAAGCTCAAACACTGTAGCAGCTAAGCTAAGAGCGTTGAGGGCGTAAATAATGTCTTTTCCGGTGAACTGGGTTCTGGAGACTAGGTTTACTCCATTTTATATTTATTGTTATCTATTTTTTTTTCTCTGGTAGTTTTCTTACATTTTTAAACAAGTCCCCATCTGCTTAAGTTGTGTAGGAGAATGCTGCACCCATGTTTTGCTGTGAAGCTCCAGAAATGTTTTGAGGACTACAAAACCTCATCCGATGATATGCATCGGGATGGTTAGATACTGTGACGACTGAATTTTTATTTTTGGTTGAACTTGTCCTTTAAGTGTATGAATCAACTGAATTTAAGATTTTTATTCAGGCAAGCAATGACCTGACGGTGTTCAGGTCATACTGCGGCTCCAAACTGCTAATTTTGCATCGATCGAGGAATGTCATGAATCGTTTTTTCTTTCAATTTTATTTTTAATCCGTTTGAAACATTCAGGTCGGAGCGTTTGAACTAAAACGAAAAAAAAGGGTGTTAGCTGGTAGGGAACTAATAACAAAATCATTTGGTTCATTCGCCCGGAGCTAAGTGACAGAGAGCCTGAGTCCCCAGTGTAATTAGCCAGAGGTTTGAGCAGCCTGCAGGATTTTTGTTATTCACAAAGCTGTGACAGCAGCTGAGGGCTGCTGGCTGCTCGTGATCACAATCCTGGAAAGGTGTAGGAAACAAACCTGCATTTAGCATCAAGCCCTTTGGCTGCTCCGAGCAAAACAATTCCTCTGTAAACTCCCGACAAGTTCCATTCCTTCGGGAAATGAAAAGGGGCATTGTCTGAAAGTTTGAGAGATTTTGTTGTTTTGCTGTTATTGGTAGAAAGTGGTTGTTATGTGGGATTAAAGTGGATGCTGCATCTAGCAGAAGCAATGGTGTTTTTTTTGTGCAAAAGTCCCCACAGTCCAGGGGTGATTGCAGTCAGGGAGTGAGCGTCTGCCGGTAACTGACAGGCATCACTTTGTATCAGGAAGCTGATCGCTCTACGCTCCAGAGTGCTGTGTCAATTAGGTAGCAGCAGCAGCAGCAGCAGCACAGGCAGGTGGAAAAGAGGACAGCCTCATTTCTGTGCTGCAGCAGTCTGGAGATTGGCTCTCAGATTGCTGCAGGCACTGACTCTATTCAGCCAAGTCTCTCTTTGACGGCTCAAATCAGCCATACGGAGCAGGCAGGTGGATGAGAGAGAGAGATCTCATCCATATCAACACCATGTCTTCAAAGCTTACAGTGTTAACACATGATTAAATAGGTGGATCACTGTGGAGTATTGTGGAGCTTCTTCACTGACGGTTTAAATAACTGACTTGAATCTGACTCACAAAGGCCACCGGTGATGGAGATGCATTTGTGTTCCTGTGCATTCCCCGCAGTTCATGGTGTAACCCTGACCACACCTCAGTGACACTTTGAAGAGCAACCTCTGACAATTTAAAGCAGCCCTTCACCCTGAACACTCTGGTTGTACTGACTTTTTAAATTAGATTTTTCTTTGAAGCTGACTGCACAGTGGATTTTGTGAGATGTTCGCACTCCAGCAGCATTGCCTCGTGCAGAAACCTATTTTGAAACTTTCCTGCTATGTCTGAGCCAGAAGTTGCGTTTTGCGTTTTTTGATCATTATGCAAATCAGTGATAATTTCACGTAAATATTTATGGATGGATTATTGTAGCTGATGGGTTTTATGAAGTTTTGAGATTCATCTTTGGGAAAATAAGTGAAATAAGAACAATGATATTGAGAACTGAGTCAAATTTGCAAGAACACATCAGCCTTGTGTGCAGAAGCACTTGGTACGTTGTGTGTGCCGGACATTTAATATATTCCATAATGTACTGTGGGTTTAGATGGAGAGTGCATGAGGCCGGCTAATCTGCAGATGACATTCCCGGCATGAGAAAGAGAAAGGTCAAGAAAGAGGTCACAGATGAGGAAATTGCTCTTATCTCTCTCCTTGAACAGAAGATTTTGCTGAAAATGCCACTGTTCAATCTCTGCTGTCCTCTGAGTACGATGAGTCACACGGAAAAGTTTGACTGAAGTTTTGGGGACATCGTTTCATCCCAGTGGGACAAAACTTGCACTTCAGAAAGAGAGTGCCTCCCTCTCAAAATGAAATAAGATGAGTCAAACTGAGTTTGAGAAGCAGAGTTTTGTCGCAGATAGACTTTCAGGTGCTCTCAGAAGCCCTCCGCGGCAGTATCAGAAAAACTGCTTTGTTGGCGAAAAGAACACTGAAGCTTATAGAAGCAAAACAAAGGCCAAAGCAGCTGATGAAAAACAAAAACGCAACTTGTGATGCTGAGGTATCTGGACTGCATCACCTTCTTATTTAGAATCTTAGTTAGGTTAATTGTGACCTAATGGTTTTCCTTTCTGAGAGCTAGGGAATGTAGCCGGTGCAGGGTTTACAGGCCCAGGGACCCCGAGCCATGGTCCAGGTGTGCGAAGAGTAGACTGCCATAAAGTAATAAAACAGAGTTTTATCTTCCTTCCAGATGGTGAGAGTTGTCCAACTTTAAGGTTCCTGTAGAAAAGGACCCGAGTGACCATTTGGGCCGTCTAGGGGACAAGACCTAATAATTAACAACAGACTAGGTGATGATTTAGGGGAGATGAGCAGGAGAACAGGTCAACGCCTCTCCTAGCCTATTGGACAAATGAACAAACTGACCAATTAGGAAAGAAGGGAGGTACAAGCGGAAGCATTCCAAAAAGGCCCGCGCAGGAGGAAAAAGTGGGGTGGCTTTGTAGATTCCTAAGGCAGAAGGTCCGAGAGGTTTTCTGATAGAGCAGCAGAGGACAAAGTATTGGCTTGAACTTTGTCAGATTTGAGAATACCAGGTAGAGGCCGACCTGGTCGGACACAAGGCTTGAGATCTGTTTCAATAAAGATTCATTCCACCCAGCCTTGCCTCCGCAGAATTCTTTTATCATCAAACT
>OMLP01044464.1:2432-13049 GCA_900302685.1 Spondyliosoma cantharus
GAGAGGTGTTGTAAAAGCTGTTGTTGTTCTCGCTTTTTCATTTTTATTAAAAAGAAAACACACACACACACACACACACACACACACACTTACAAAATACAGAACACTTCAAACTAAATCATAAAACATCATTGTGATAGTTGTTGGATATGTAGTTGTGGTGCTTGAGGTAGTTGAGTTGTTTGCAGAGCTAGTGAGCCTTTTTCTACATGATCACATTCTCCTTTTTCAGTGTTCAACAGTGCATTTTCCACTTCATTGTTATGCTTTTTAAAATAATAATAATAATAATAATGATAATTTCAATTTTACTTCCTCTCACTTGTCTTCTCATAAATTTTTAAAATGGCACTGTTTGTCAATTTGTTTGTAGGGTTAAATCATACCAATATTCATTAGCTAATCTGTTTTTTTTCTTATGTTTAAATTTGAAATATTTCACTTTAACTGCTGCAGCTGCATGCCCAACAACATCAGAACACTTTCTTGAAGTGCTTACAGGGGCTTAATTCGTGCCTACTACTCAAAGAAATATGTAACCTTTGAAGGGGGTGTGTTGACCTTCTATTGTTTCAAATGGTTACAGGGCCAAAATGTCGGCTATAGTCGTTGTCCATGAAACAAAACAGTTGAGCTTCATTAATTTAGTCAAAATACAATATTTTTTGGAGAAGCAAATTATCGTATTTAGTGTAGATATAGCTATGCAGACAATCAATTAATGAAATCAAAGTCCACTAGTAGTTCCAAGATGGAACCTGTTTCTCCCGATTGTTTCAGTGTAACACAGTGTGCGCATGCGCAGTCGTCCATGTGTCTTGGTCATGCACGGTGTGAGGCGGCTAAATAGATGAGTTTTCTAAATTGGCTAAACTTTGTGCAATTAAAATAGCAGTTATGTCTTGTGTCGTAGGACGTGAAGGAACTTCGGATACATAAAACTGTCGGAATGTTGTGAGTTTTTAGAACAGTCAGATGATTCGTAATTTCAACGTGCCAGTTTGTTAGCATGACTGACCACCGTTTGTTTTGCTAGCTAGCTAGCCGACGCAGAGCACTGTTGGACTGTAATGTCCATTAAACTGTATTTCCCCGACCGTTCCCTCAATATTTAAACACTTCGCGAGTTGGCACGTTAATCTAATTGATTGATGAGTCTTGTAATTTAACAAAAAAAATGTCTCTACCGCAAGACAATCAGCACATTTGCTAAATCTTGCTAACGGCTAAGTTTTAGTAACCATCACCCAAAGGCAGTCAGCGGTTGCGGCATTTTTGAGTTGTCCAATAATGTGACCGCAGTCCTGTGAGAAAAAGAATGGACAGAGAATTGTTGAGGCAGTGTTTGGCGTACCATGGAGAGCCACTGTTCAACAAGCTCAAGTGTGAACAAACAGAAAACCCTGACTTCCAAGCTGTGGTGTCTGACCTGTGCAAGGCCACTTATGAAAGGTATGTTGGAAAGTTATCACTTCTAGCTCCACATGCAACTTTCACAGAAGTCCCATATACCCCCCCCCCTTTGTCACGAGTGTGTCGATAATACCAATTTAAGTGCCATTGCTTATCTTTTTCACAGTGGAAAGTGCCTGTCACGGTTTCATGAGGTCGGAGGTGATGGCTTCAGATAGCTTGTTTTTGTCTGACCAGCATATCAGTGCCAAGTGATATTTAGTTGGCAACAAATTAACCAAAGAGTGGCAAAAAAAGTTCACCTTTGAGAACCTGAAATCAATCATGAATAATTGGGATTGTTTGATTGAAAATGACAGAAGCAATCCATAAGTTACCAAAATTGTAATCAATCAACTAACCCTGGAATTGTTTTAAGTCTGTTTGTATAAGTATCAGTAGTGATTTTGTCAGGCGGTAGAGATTTGATAGCCTTTTTCATTGGTTGTTGCAGCCTGTGACTCTCGAATAAGAATGAACGACAAGAGTGTCCATGGTTCATACAGCTGGCTCTCTCTGTGCATTACGCCACAATCAGTGTGACTAAAGATCTTTCACTTAACAAGTCTCTGTGGAACATGTGTTGTTTTTTTGTGCAGAAGGGCTGAAGGGAAGGACAATCCCCTTGTGGAGCAGTTCATTGCGAGGAAGGCTGACATCTTGTTCTGTCCATCGTGGAAGACTGCCACTCATCAGGAAGGGGAGCATGAGGAGGAGGAGGCTGCAGGTGGGGGCTTTTGCTACATGTTTCAGGCTCTGTCCGTGCAAAGCTGTTCAATTTGCGTATTAAAATACTTGAACAATAGCAAAACAGTTAAATTGCTTTGTCTTTGGGCTGTCAGCTGGTCTAACTAGTTTCAGCCACAACACAGTCAGGCAAAGGATATTAAGAGTGCGTCATCTGCATTTTGGCAGTACAGAGAGAGCCCAATATACAGTCATGTTGGACGCACACTGTAGTTAAGATGTGTGTAAGATGGAACACAGACAGGTTTTTTTTTTATCAGACTCAAAATTAGATGGAGGTGGTACCATCCTGATTATGTACACACAAGTTCATGTGTACCATGCTTTAAACCTGCTCAGGCAAAACACTTTTTACAAGGAGTGTATTTTAGGAGTTTTAATAATTCTGTTCAACAGCAAAGTTGTTTAATATGCAGTATAGATTTTCTATGTTTTTGAGAATCTGTGAAGATGAATGTAAGTTATATTATAGAGTGACCTGGTAGTAAAATTATCCTAGTGAATTGAAGTTCACCCTGACAAAAATAAATAGTGTGTACAGGTATTACCATGACTCTAATTGTGAACGGTAAAAATAGAAGGAGTAAGCTCAGTGTTTGCCACAGAATCAGACTTTAATTGTGGCGGTGGCTGTACAGCTGGGGTGCCACAGAGCATGCGCACTTCTGACTTCCGGTTTAGGGCTGAGCTAACTTGGATGGGGATAAAATTTAATCTGGCAGCTCTTCTAGACTCTCCAAATGTTATTAGACCCAATTGCCCTAATTCTGACAGTAAAACAAGTACTTTTGCAGAGGTTGTGAGGCTTTTATTACAGTTTTACAGATGTGTCTTTAACAATCTCAGCTTTTGGGAAAAAGTCTGCAGTGCATCTCATGGCGATGTAATAACGTGGCTTGGACACGACAAAAACTGCCTTCAAGGCCTGGTGCTCTTTGTGGGGGCTTGACAGTGACGATGAGGCCAATCGTCATCTTTGCAGAGGAAGTTACGCTCATGCTAACTGCGTTAAATAGTCGTCCTCCTCTTCTTCGTTGGTTTTAATGGTAGACTAAAAACCACACCGCCATCCACTGTATCTAAGTATACATCATAACATCATGCTATTCACTGATGGGTTCACTGTCTTGAGCGAGTGAGAACAGGACGCGCAGCTCCAAAAATAGAAAATCGATATGTGGCGGCCAATGTTGATATTGTGGCGGGCCGCCACAAATAAATGAATGTGTAGGAAACACTGATGTTTGTAATATGCTGCAGCTTACAAGTAGGGTTGGGCCGATGGACGACCGATGCAACCAGCCATGGTTTCATGTGGTCCTCTTGGTGTGTTGGGTCGAACAGTGTTGCTTTACACATCATTCTCTGGTTGGCATCATTGCCATATCTGCCTTCAGGTCGGCTGTGAGTTTGGCATCCTCCTCTGACTCTTCCAGCACATGTTCCAGGTGGGCTAACATTGGCAGACCTGAGGAAAGATTAGCATAGATTTCTCCGGAGAGCATATCTGTGAACTCCGCTACTGGCTTCAACCCTCTGTTAACCGCTTCCGGGACACTTAGGTCCGCCATGTAAGCTGCCGCAGCAGGCAGTGGCTTCTGTCCTGAGCAGACACCTGTTTGATGGCTTGCACCTGTTCCAGGATTCCCTCCGCCCCATAATGTTGCACAGTCCTGTCAGGAAAAACATATTCAGCCTTAGGCTATTGATAACGTTCAACTAAATCACCACAACATATAAGCTTAGTTATGCAAATAATTTGTACGAGTCACGGTCTGTCACCGCACACATCCGCTTATTATTATTTTTATGTATTTACTGGTATATTCTGCAGTTACATCAGAATGACTTGTATTTAAAATATTTTTAATACAACAATAAATAATAGATCACACGATTATTATATATGTATATGGCATTGCATTAATCCAGCTTTCACAGTGGACCTTACACATTGAGGGCACCGCCATGCCCACTACATCACCATAATGCTGCCATTGTAGTTACAAATGACAGAAATCCACAAAGGGCAACACTGTAAAAATTGTTTTCTATGAAGACACATGTCAGTTTTGTCAAGAGCTGGAGGCGACAGGAAAAAGCCTGCAAACAGGAAAAAAATATTTTTCACTTTAAGCATCTAAATGTAAATATACTCTCAGAATAAGCAGGGCCTATTCATTTTAAGAAATGCATCTTTCTGCTTTTGCTTTCCCAGAGCCCTATGCCATCATGCCACCATTGGAATTATTCATGGAGGTGTCTTACGACGAAAGAAGAACCATGCTGTACAGGGACTTGGAAAGAGGAGACATTGTGGTGGGGAGGATCAACAACATCAGGGAATATGGCTTCTTTCTCACACTGCTTAGCACGGCAGGAGGACTGAAGAGGGACATAGAAGACCTAGAGTTGTCGGTAGGTCAGCGAGATTAATCAGTTGTGTGTACTTGAGCCATGTCATAAACATTTTAACAGACCAAGATCAATTGTAGATACAAACGAATTGAAGAATTATCAGTTGGTCAGCAACACAGGAAGTACCAGCTGTGAGAAATTCTGGCTCACGCTCTGGAGTATGCTGATGGGAAAGTAATTCCAGTTCCCCCACAAAACAGTTTATGACTAACATTAAAGGCAAATTCTGCTATATGTTCTCTATTTGTTTCCTTGTACAAACTAATCCAAAACATGACATCTTCCTTTCTCTTTTCAAATTTTTTCTGATGAAGCACTATGATTGTGTAATAAAGGCTTAAATATCCTCCTCAAAAATGTGATTAAATCTATATTATTTTCCTTTACTTTTATACCTTTAGGCTCTATGTCACATCAGAGAGATCCCCTCCACTGGCAGCCATGATGATCCTCTGTCCTACTACCAGATTGGGGACTTCATCAGAGGTTATTCTTTGAGTTGGCTTTGTCTGAAACATCAGCTGTGTGGAGACTTTCTTTTGCAGCTTCTTAGACTTTAGCCTTTCGTCCACAACAAGTTGATACTGACTTATAGAGCGTAGACTGTATTTTGCATCATGCAGTTTTTAGTGGGTGCAACAGCAAAGTTCTTCTCAAGTCAACTCCTCCAGTCTCCCAGAATCATGTGTTATTCTGGGTTCCTGGGACTTAATGGATTGTGGAGCTTGTAATGCATGATGAACTCGGTTAGCTAGAAATGTGAATGAAAGTGAATGATTATCCCTCATTTGGCCTGCTTTTCCACATGACTGCATGCTGTGCATGTTTTGATGGAGTATATTTGGGCTTCAAAAATTATTATGTCCCGTTAATCTTATAATTATTTTCTCAGTTAATTGTTTGGCTCATAGAATATCAAAACTGTGGAAAATATACATCACATTTCAAGAGTTTAAGGCGATGTAACTAAATGTTTTCTTATGTCCAAACAACACTACAATATCCAATTATATGAAACAGAAAAAGAAAGACAGACGGTCTTCACATATGAGAAACAGGAACCAGACATTTTTCCTTAAAAATTAGATCAATGAATAATATCAGAATAGTTTTACCAATACCAATCAGAGTGGCCACTAGAAAATCATTCATAAGTTAAAGCCACCTGAATGTCTGTAGAACACGACTATTTCTTCAAGGATTTTTGCTGTTTTTGTCACTCTACTTTTTTCACAGAGAAATTTGTTGAATCTTCTCCTAAATTCTGTGCTTTCTCTTTCTGTAGCTGCAGTGAAAGATATTGACCGCTACCAGGAGAAAATCACAGTTTCCCTCCACCAGGCCTCTCTTTCTCCCAGCTTGGAGAACATCAAACTGGGTGTCATTGCGCGGGAGGAGCTGCCCACACACTACAGGTAACTACACACCATGACATGTGAAAAAAGGACAAAATACCACTTTTAACGCTTTGAAATTTGTCTGTTGATGGTAGCATGTTCGTCTTGCGGTGATTCTAGATACTGTTCGATATTTAATACAGACAAGCAGCATTCTCAATTAATGCTCATGTAAACATATTCTTTGCGAGCCTCTTAATGAGTTTATGACCACCAGAGAAGATTAATACACCCTCTTACCATGAAATGCTCTAACTGGGATCATTTCTGTTAAGTGTTTTCATTGTAGATCAAGTTAGTGCTCAGTCCTAGTATGAGACTCTGACTCCTCTCCTCTTAGTCGTAGTGTTGGTGCAGCTGCAGATTCCAATCAGACGTATGAGTGTATACTGATGAGTTGCCATGGTTACCACAACCCCTCTGTGGTGGACTACCTGCTGGAGAAGGTGGGGGTTACTGACACCCACCCACCATCAATGATGAGAGGACTACAAAGGTAAACATTTCAACACACCGTCATTTGTCTAAGTTTGATGATTGTATTGTCAGCAACAGGCTGCTCATTTTTATGATTTTTATTGACTGGTTTGAATCAGTTAACCTTTTGTTTGTAGATGACAATGCTAAGCAAAGTTGCAGTTATGTCATTGATAGTAATGTGTATCGTTAGGATTTTATCGATACTTACTACTCGTATACTCCTTTTCATGGCTTTATCCGTATGCTTAACGGTTCTTTTTCTTCACAAAATAATTGCTTTTTAAAAAAAGAATACATTCAGAATAGAACTAGAATTTAATGTTCTAAATGTAACTTTATTATCTCTTGAGCAGCAACAGTAATATTTACAACACTATATACTGAATAAAATCTCACCGAACTGCCAATAAAGCAATATTCCTGGCAAGATAGTGAATGAAGTCTATAAAGAATGAAATGGAAGCTTTCAATGCTGAGAGAAGTGTGATTTGAAGGTCACTAGAGTTCTTCCCTGAGTTCTTCTTTTCTCCTCAGCAAACTTTTCCAAGAGGAGGATTTTGCCTCTGTTATCAGGAAGAAGCAGTCTGCATCATGGGCCTTGAAGTGGTAAAGCTAAACTTTGGACTTTGACCACGGGAAATATGTAGATGGTGTAGTGCCTTCATTGTGTTTCATTCAATTGTCTCCCATAGTTACAACATCACAAAGCGAACAGCTTGGCCTTTTTATAGATTTTTTTGCATGTTATCTGTCCGTCTTTCAGTGTCCGTGCAGGTGTGGACCACTTCAAACATGGTCGTCATGTGGAAGCCATGAATGAATACAACAAAGCATTGGATATCGACACTAATAATACAGAAGCGCTGGTGGCACGAGGAGCGTTGTGAGTTAATTCTTATACATACTACCTGAGGATTAATGTGTCATGAATAGGGGTGCATAATATATATTGAGCAGATAAATTATTGGCTGATCGGTTATCGCCGGATAAAAAAAGTTATAACTGGTAAACGTAGCTGATAATACAAAGCCAAATTGCTTTTGTTGACTTGACAAGTGTGGCATGTACACAAAGTAGGTGGTGGTATACACTTTTTTGAAGTTGTTTTGTGAGCAGCCAATAAAAGCAGAGAAGAAAAACAACAAACACTCGGTTGTCATAACATCGAACTACTGCACCTGTGTAGAGCCACGCAATGTAGACATGAGCCTCACATGTCGTCACTGGTGTGGATGACAACAGGAGGGAGAAAATCTTATCACAGCTATGGAATATCAAATGTTAGTTCTATTAATGGATATTTTATCTGTCAGCCATTAGAGTCAGGTTATTATCAGTTATCGTATTGGCTGAAAAAAAAAATCCATATCATGTGCATGCCATGATTTCTGGTCATGACTAGTGTTACGTGGATTGACATCCCCTGGATTTTAATGCATTGTATACCTTTATTTGAAATTTAACAAGCAAATTACTTTGTGTAAGTTTATTTTGGTGAGTGTTCAAAATGAAGCTGAACTGGCAGAGGATGTCTTAGAGAACAAGCATGCATCAATTACTTTGGAAGAAAGTATTAGGAACAGTATTTAGGTACCACACCCTTTTCTTTCATACTTCTGTGGTCCATGCTGCGAATAAAAGCTGTCTGTGCTTCTTTTTAATTACACCTGTTATCAGGGTTTTCCCAAACACTATGAGGCGTGGGTGCAGCACCGAGGCTGTTATGGCCGCTGCTTGAGCTAGATGAATGTAGCTCAATGTAGCGAGCAGGATATGAAATTAACTTTTTGTCCACTGGCTAAATGGTTGGTCAATGTTCACATTAAGCAGCCGCTCAGTAGCTTGACGTAGTTTTTTGGCTGGTCAGTGAAGCAGTTTTACCATCATTTGGCCTATGACTGGTGCTAATGTTGAGCCTCGGAGGAGAGCATTGAAATTAACAAAATTACTTTTCCCATATATAATGGTTGTAGGTGGTCCCCGGTGGACAAGTTTTGTCTTGAAAAATGTATCAAGCAGCTTTCGGAGACAGGCGCAAATACATCAAAAATCTTGTTACAAATTACAAATACTTGCTAATCAAATGTATAAAAATAAAGTAAAAAAAATGGTGGTTTCCTCAAGGAGGTTACCCAACACCCCTAAGTGCTCCTAAGTTTTTCACAACATACAGAAAACTCTGCCGCCTGTGCATTTAAATCTGATGAAGAATACTGTTGTGATGATGCAACCAGAAGGGAAATCCTCCAGTCCTTCGTAACAGAGTATATAATTCATGCAGAAAAGTGCTCTAATACTGCTCACTAGTTAACATTTGCTTGTTAATATTTCCTTTTTTCATCTGTTTAAAGCATTGCAATTGCAACTGTATGATCCTTCTGTATGCATTAATCATTGCTTTATGTTCTTGCCTTTTGTTTCCTCCATTGTTTATTCACAGGTATGCTAACAAAGGCAGCATCATGAAGGCTATCGTAGACTTTGAATCGGCCCTGGAGAGCTGTCCAGATCACCGCAATGCTAAGAAGTACCTCTGCCAGACACTGGTGGAGAGAGGAAAACAGTAAGCACAGTGCCTTGGCTTTATTATTGTCCAGAGGTGTATGATCTTTCAATTAAATAATGCTAATAAAAGGAAAATGCTAAAAATCCAGCAGTATTAATACACTGATGTTATATAATAATGTATCTTCAAACAGGTTACAGCAAGTTGTTTTATTTCTAAATACTTACGATGTTCATATATAAGCTATCATGACACTGGCAATATGTTTTGTATGTCCCTGCAGCAGGAAATGTTTCTTGAGTTTTTGACAGAATTGTTCTGTGGTCCTACCATTGACATACATAAAGACACGTCTGCTCTTCCTCCCACTGTAAAAAAACGAAGCTCAAACATCCTGGATAAGGGCGCTACCATTTTTTGCCGCTGATTTCATTTGGAGCCTGTGCTGTGGTAATCGGGTGTCAGAGCCACAGTATCGACGTCCTACGACCTGAAATGGCAAAACCGATTTTGGGGGGAATATATTTAATGTGTATTGTGAGATTTTGGTTTTGCAGCCGATGGTTAGGCTTCAGTTTTTGGGAGCTGGTATGTTGTCCATGTTTATATACAATCAATGGGTTCGCCTCATGGTTAAGCAGCCAGGCAGTCAGTCATCTAGACTTAATGTTAAATGGCTTTCTTGACTTAAGCTCTGAGGCAGTGCTAACTCCAACAACTAAATGCTTCTTTTACGTCAAGCTCAATTGCATAGTTTCATTTGCATTCTGAAACCACAACCTGTGCCTGAAGCCTTTAGATATCCTGTTTGTATTTCTCAGATGTATTGTGTCAAGGTCAGGTGTATCTGCCTTGTGTGAACTGTGTCTATTAATGGACATGTATCCAAAGGTAATCATTATTATGCTGCTCAGCCTTTGTGGGCAGAAGAGGCATCACAAGCAGTTGTTAACACCTCCTCAGCACCTTGTCTTATAAACACTCATAATTAGTAAGTAAAATGTGTAGGACACCGCCAAATCCAAAACAGGTTTGCACATTCCTAATCAGCAGTTCAGGAAATGTTTAGGAATTCGCAAAGCAATTTAAGAAATGCTTTTTTGGAACGGAACATCAACAGGTATTCATTGTTCTCGTAATTCTAGGCTTGAAGAACAGGATAAACTAGTAACAGCCGAGGGATTGTACAGGAGAGCTCTGTCTCTCGATGATGTGAACCCTGAGGCACAGGAAGCCCTGCGCAAAATCACAGACACTATACAGGTGAGCGGGCCATCACACACACACACACACACACACAGACTCTACGCACACAGACTCTACACACACACACACGCACTGCTTCACCCCTTAAAGGGACCACACCACTCTTATAACACATGGAGTGGGATCATGTAATAATAATACACTGTGCTACTGAAGCACATTCACTGGCCCCCCTGTGACCATCCCGAACGACGAGTCCGTATCAATAATTGTAGCGACTCCAAGCCCTATTGTCGCTTGAGAGGAAAGTTTTGGATTCTGTCTATTTGTATGACGCGCTGCTTGTCACATAAGCACAGACTTCGACTAAATGCGTTCGATGGCATTTAATTAAAGCAGTGTCTTTGTTT
>OMLP01044464.1:13069-29320 GCA_900302685.1 Spondyliosoma cantharus
GAGCTCTGTCTCTCGATGATGTGAACCCTGAGGCACAGGAAGCCCTGCGCAAAATCACAGACACTATACAGGTGAGCGGGCCATCACACACACACACACACACACACACACACACACACGCACATGTGGAGCAGCTAAAGAGGCAGATGTTTCCCTCACGATTTCATGGAGATGAGGGACAAAGTGCATATTGGACTTGAAAGACAACTGCAAATGTATGCTAATATTGCTCTGTATCTCCCAGGTGTATAAATAGGCAGCTGTTTACTAGCAACTATACTGACATGTCAGTTTGAGTTCACAGCTTATTCTCGCTTCCCTTAATTCCCAAAAATCAGTTGTAGCAAATTAAAACGTCAAAAAGACAAATGTGAGTCTTATAATCAAACAAAGCAGACTCACAACTTCAGTGTTTTATTTGTGGCATGGCAGTGAAGCAGCGCCTCTCACAGGAAGGCCTGTGAAAGTGTTTGATTCAGGCAGGAAAGAACATCTGAAGCAGCTGTACTGGCTGCCAAGTATGTCAGTCACGATCCGAGGACAGGTGTAAAACCGGTTCTCTGTTGGTTACTCGGCACTCTCTGATCATCAACCAGTTATTGGAAAAAAAAAGTCTAGGACTTAAACAGGTAGAATTAAAACCTCTGTGTGTCTTAGCAAGCCTAATATTAGTTTAAGATTTGTGTGTTGGCGTTTAATTGAATAGTTCACTAATTGATTAATCGTGTTTGCATTAACCCTTTCATGTTGCCGACGCTATAGTTTGTAATACTGATGAAGTGTTTTGGTGTATGTGTGTGTCTGCGACCCTGGGACTCCGCCCTTTGACCCTCCAACATCCATGGTCTTGTCACCTGTCTTGCGGGGGTGGAAAACAAAAATCCACTGACTGACTACGTCTCCTCTACTGGACACTGTTGTCCCACACCGTGTCCCCGGTCTGCATATGGTAACGTTGAAACCTTCTCTGTCTCAATGGGGAACAAATACTTTTTGTTTTCTTTACGCACACTTTACACACTGCCTCCGTCCATCCCTCTGCTTCTATGCAAACTACCATGCTCTTGGATCACACCACTTCTTCTGTGGTAAATAAATGACTCTCCATTTGTTTCTTCTTCATCTGTGGTTTGTGATTGTGACATATTTCTGTCCATCTCAAAACTTTAACTGCCCTTTTCCTCCCCATACTTTTTAATCCCACACGAATGACGGAAAAAAAATGAATGAATGGCCGATTACCATTTTTGGGGTCCCTGCTGCATGTCTTGGGGTCGCGGTGTGTGTGTGTTTGAATATGTCTGTGGACTCTTGCCTTGCTTCGTCTCGCGACCGTAAAGAAATCCATTCGCCTGCGAGAAGAAGCGCTGGCTAAGGAGCAGGTGAAAGCTACGAGCAGCCAGACCAGCGCTGAGAAATTGCGTAAGATCTTAAAAGAGGAGAAGAGGTGAGTTGGCTCTGATCTTTTAAAGGTATGGCAGGTAAATACACTGCAGAGGCATGTAGGGCATCTCCTAACTTCAAAGCATCTCCTGTTCGATGAGGAAATTCAGCGCATGTCTTTTCTACAGGATGAAGAAAAAACGGAAGAGATCATCCTCTTCTACTTCGTCATCCTCCACTTCCTCCAGGAGGAACTCCTCTTCTTCATCGTCTTGCTCCTCTCGCAGGAGGTCCAAAAAGAAGAAAAAGAAGAAGAGGAGGTCTGAGCGGGGAAGTAAGCGCCATCGCAGGATCTCCTCCAGGGAAAGTAGGAGGAGTGAGGAGGGTAAGAGCGAGAAAGACAGGAAGGAGGAAGAGGAGGATGAGCTGGAATGGTATCCGGCTCCTCCCAACACCTCCGCCACCTTTCTCAACCAGAAGGGAGGCCCAGGGTTTGGAGAGAGGGATGAGGAGGAGGCAGATGAGAAGGATGCTGATGAGCGGAGGATCAGTCAGCTGTATTCTTTGTCTGCAGCTTCAGACGACGAAGAGTCCGACTCTTCGCGCAGAGGCAGGAAGAGGAGGGAAAGGGAGGAGGGCAGGACAAGGAGAGGGAAAAACAGTCTGAACAGAAGCCCAGAAAGAGCAGAGAGGAGAAGCAGGAGTAGAGAAAAGAGGGATAAGAGCAGGGAGAGAGGGAAGGAAGATAACAGAAAAGACCGTAGAGACAGCGCTTCCAGTAGGAGAAGCAGCTTAGACGAGAGCCGAAAGCGGAAAGTGTCCTGCTCGTCGGCTGAGTCTGGGTATTCACGGAACTCCAGTTTCAAATCTGAATATGTTGTGAACTCTGGTTCTGCGTCCAAACACTTGGAAAGTAGAATGAGACCTGACTCCTCTAAGAGGAACTCGTTTGACGGTGGTAGGTATGAGAACAGAGGACGGGAGGTAGAGGAGGCACAGAGAGAGGACAGAAGGGGGAAAGTAGAGGAAGACAGCAGCAGGTCAGAGATTGGAAACAGTAGAAGGGCAGAGGTTGCTGGAAATCATAAACAGAGTGGTTTGACATCACTGTCAGGAGGAGGTCCTAAGAAAGACCTCCCTTCTAACCTGATGGATATTTTCAATCAGATTGCCAAGTTTGAGAAGGAGAAAAAAGTCAGGCCAAATTAATAAATTGAAACCAAAAGTCCAGAATGAGCCAGATACTCGTGAAACAAGACTTTGAAACAGATGTTTGTATCATGTATTCATTTATTCTGGACTGGACATCAAGATAATCCTGCTGAAACAATGGCCAAATATGTTGTTGGTTGACTGTTCCCAGTTGTGAGTTGCCGTTGCCGGTGTTAGAGAAAACCCTCGAGTTGTTTTACTTTGAAACGTCTTGTTCTTTCTGGTAGATTTAAGGCCTGTGAACAACTGTAGCTGGGTATTAAAATGTTCATCTAAATGGGTTCAAAGTATCATTTAAACAAAATCAACACTAGATAACATGTTATGATGACATTTTGCTTTGACAGCTCTTGTTTTGTGTCCGTCGAGACTGTTTTCTGTTGAAGAATGTAACTGCCTTATGTTGACTACCTTGTGCCATTTTGTGCATTCCTTCTGTGGCTTCTTAAATCTTTTCCACAACAACCTGACTGTTAGTGCTGCAGTGCTTTTTCAAGCTTCACACAACAAAGATGTTACAGTCGGATTCCAACACATTTTCTCCTGTTGTAAAACAAACTCTGTTGAGTAAATAAAGCATTTTTAAATGTCAAGAGTGCATGTTGTGTCAAGTCCTCTTCTTTTAGTGGAGTTTTTAAATGTTTTGAGTTAGACTACCGTCTGAAGGCAAAGGTGTTCTTTTGTTAATGCCTGCCTAATGATAAAGGAGTATAAATATTTCTCTAATCAAATTAAGGAGGGATGAAGCATCCTTGTCCTTAATTCTGTCAGAGGCATCAAGGCAGCAATATGAACATTTCATTGCCTCTTTCAGGCAAGACAATGTGACTCATGAAGCACAAACCCATGAGAAAAATATATTTTATCAAAAAAGAATGCAATCATTGACTTGGATTATACTTATTATTCAACACTGCATTATTAAGAACTGATTAAAATTCCAAAAATGATTCATAACTCTGAGAAACCTTGTTTACATACCGTTTACTCAAGTCTTCTCCTTTTCAACATTCAATTAAAATGTTTAAACACTTGCTTCTATGCTTCTAATAAGTGTTTTATCGTGTTTCTAAACAACTCATGCCAAACATTGACAGAATGTTACCCTTTATGTTACTGACACAAGCAGTGTTGTAGTCTTGGCCACCTAAACCAAGACCAGTGTCAGTCCTTTACTAACATGACACAAACCTGCAAACCGTGGGCCCTCCTAAAATTGATCTGAAAGGTCACCAATCAACCCACAGAAGAGAAATAAAAATCTATATTCACCGCTTTTATTGCTATATATTTTAGAGCCTGTCAATATTACCTGATCACAGATGTATCACAATGTATAAGACCTTGTGTGAGGCCCTGTTTCAGTGCACTGATGTCATTTTAGACTAGACTTTAAACTTTGTTTACAATCCCGAGGGGAAATTCCTTTTCACAAAAGCATACCCATCTGACTGTGCGTCTGTCAGTCGATATCTCAATATTGTGTCTTTTAGATATGTCTACATATAATAATCAAAATCATTGTAGAAGTGAATTTTATTTGTGAGAATTTTAAACCTGAATGAGCTGAAATTAACTTAACCATTTTTGTTCCGCACCCCATTTCCATATTTTACCATCCACCGAACACAAATTTATTGTGTGAGCATCAGGTTTTCTAAGTGACTTGTCTCTTAGAAACCATCATGAATTACAGAAGTTATCAAACCGTTATAAATTCCAGTGATATCCCTGCAGGCAAGGTCTTGACCTAGTCTTGAAAAAAAGTACTCTTTGCAAGAGACCGAATAAAAAACGTGGTCGAGTCTGAGGCGAGACTCTGTCCTTCAAAAAGTGGTCTTGAGACCAAGACCGATCTAGAGCTCCACAACACTAATCTATAGTGCAGAGTACAGGAAGCTGTAGTCACTTTGTTCTTAACGTGTGTTCTTAAAAGTGCCTTTTGGCAGCTGTGCGGTGCACTCCTGAGAGAATTTCACAAACTTTATTCATTTCCATCCAGATCACCACCGAAGCGGACCTAATACGCATGAAATATTCATTGTACCGTGAAAAGAGTCAAAGTTTTAACTTGACGGTTGCGAAGAGCTTGCATATTCAAGGCCTCGGTCAGTGATGATGTAAATGCGACAGCGATGAAAAACCTCCTGTCAAACTCGATGGTGGAAATATTGAGCTGTGGGGCTGTTTCATGTGACTCAGCTACACACCTGCCAGAGAGAAATACAACTGTACTCTGCAGAGGCATGCGATCCCTTCTGGCCCAGTAATATGTGTGGAAGAGGATTCATTTTCCAGCAGGATATTGATCCTGAACATGCATGGAAGCGACTGTGTACCGGGCCTGTTTGATGTCCAGGGAAGAGCCAGCAATGCTGGCTTGTGCGGCTTTCCCCCCCACAATCACTTTGCTGGAGAAAATTGGGGAAAGTCCAAAAGTTAAAAGAGGAAATGGTAACGTACAAGTCACTGATCTGGGCTACTGTCAAAGGGTTGCTTCACCCAAATGACAAAATCTCCATATTTTCACATGCTTCTGTGGCGGAGTCCAGCCATGCAGGTACTTCTGGTTGTGTCCTTTGTAGGAGATGCTTGAGATTTTTGTTTCCTTTCATATAATTTCTTTATTAGAAAGTAGTTCCACTGAAAACGTTTAAAGAGTGTTGTGCAGATCATAACTTAACTTTAATATTGTTAACATGATACTATTTTGAGCCGTGCTAGCTGTTTGCTTCTATGTCGAGAATTCTTGTAGATAGTGTTTTAGAACAAAAACAGTCTCCATCCAGACAAGCATTTTAGCTTTTTAACGGATCTAAATGTGCGTTGATGTGCTGTTGGAATTATCTTCAAAAAACATTTGTTGCCCTCTGTTGACGTCACATGGCGGACAAAGGTAAACATTAGGTTGATGGCAAGAAACTTTTACCAGTGCAGTCATTCTTTCGTTTTCTTTACTCTTCCTTGACGCTCAAGTACTGGCAACAGCTGTCAACATGCTGTTTTAAACGCTCTGAGTGATAAAATGCAAAACAACTCCTTTTTGGCGTCCGTGTTGCCCCCACATTGCGACATAACGCCCATGAACACACCGACGTTGAAAGAACCACTTCCCAACTTGAGAAGTGCGACCATCAGAGGAGCGCGTTAATACAGCATGATCCCCGTCCATATTGACCTCCAGCATCCAGCTCCTTGTCTGTTTTTATTTTTCCCTGATTACAATAGCTATTTGTGGATTGCCATAAAAATGAGGTGCAGACATTAATGGTTTACAGAGGATGATGATCAAATCCCTGCAGATCCAATGACCTTCTCCTCACCTCAGCTGTACTTTAGTTTTAATTAGCCATACATATGCTACGACGCAATTAATTTTTCCTGCTACACGTCAACATTTTCTTTGTAAGCATGTTAGCACGGTAACTTTAACATTTAGCTTAAAGCCCGGCTGTGTCAGAGTAGAGCCTCACAGAGTCATGTTGTGGGCACAGCAAATAAAGATCTTGTTCAGTTCCACCTTATTAGAAACACAGTTGGCGCAAACCTAGACAATCTGGACCCAGAAAACTAAAGCTGTTTAGCTGGCTTCGTACTAAACAAGGGGGTGAGTGAGAAACCCGAGATTCACATTTCATTTTTGAGCTTAGTGACAAAAAAAATCTCCACTGAAAGTCCCACCACATGGCCCTTATCAACAGATGAAGTTTGCTTAGTTGTCAAAACACTGAAGGTTTTCAGGCTGTCGATTATATTGAGCAGCTTTAGGAAAGAAAGTGAGTGTGAGGACGTTAACGGGAGATTCGAAGTCAGAAAATGTTTTTTTCAGCCCCTTTTTTATGATTTGGGCTATCCGACCCTTTCACCTTAACTTTAAATTAATGTTGAAGCTATAATAACGGCCACCCATAGATGTCAGATATTAGGAGCCAACTCTTAACTTCTGTCTTGTTATTCTGTAGATGCCGAATCACTTCTAGTTGTCTCTCATCCCTTTAACTTTAGCCAATTAAACCCAAAGTGGCATTATGGCTTATTGGTGCTTTAAGCTACTTGGTGTCACACACATTTGATTAAATATCTGGACACACACACACACACCAGAGGCTATGCGACCAGCCGTGCGTCGCCCCGCTCCAAAGTAGCTTACTTCAGGCTTAGCTCTCTTTCCTCCTCCATCATTACTGGTTCCATCATCAGTGATGCAGTGGAGAGGCTGCATGTCCCAGTCTATCTTGTTAGGGCAGATTAACCACTAATATACAGAAGCCTCTTCATCTCATACTGTACACACTGATCCTGTCCTTCCTGTCTCACTCGCCTGACATCTTAATCTATGATAATTCTGACTACAGGAGACCCTGCAGACGTTCTGCTCTGGACTCACTCACACTGTGGGTCATCATAAAGAGGCACGGCGGGAGTTTTTGGTCCTGAGCAAGACGCATCACTGAGCACATGGATTATGCTGGTGCCATTATGTGTGCCAAAAATGGCTGGAAGGTGGATGCAGAGTGATTTGGCTGCACACTTTCAATTACAGTTGTCAAACATTGAATTCATCTCAAATAGAAAGTACAAAAATACCTGAAATCTGACGTGAACTCATAATGGTAATAATAATTGTGTTCATTGCCTCAGAGTTTGGGGGGCCCGAACAAGATTTGGTTTGTGGCCACACACACACACACACACACACACACACACACACACACATTTAAAGGCACTATCTAGTTATGTGGAAGAAATTCAAACTCAGAATTTTAATATTTACAAAATTAATGAGGTAATAATACAAAAGCTGTTCTCAGAGTAAAGTAAGGCCACAGAACACTGTTTGAAGCTAGAAAGCTGGCAGGGCCCGCCACAAATAAAGAAAGTAAAACCGTTTGAAACTGTGTTGTCCTTTAAGGTCAGTTTGTTTATCCAGCTTGTTCAGTCATGAAAACAAAGAGTTTGTATATTTAGTTTGTTTAGATGTGAAATCTTTCTCTTCTGATTAAAATGTCTTCCTCAAAACTACAGAGTGCACCTTTAAATGTAAGCTGGAGAACATTCATAGGCATTTCATATGTATCTTCTTGTGTATTTATTAGCCACTCAACAGATGCAATTTCATCACTTAAGCAAACTATTCAAATAAGTCTGATGTTATTTAGACATTTAATATATATTCAAATAATGAATGAAGGTGAATTTAACTTTTAAGCTTTCCCCCCTCACAGAGTTTCCCCATGTTATTAGGGTTAGCGCCACTGGCAGAAACACAGCGTTAGCAACATGCCGACTGCTAGCATCATTTATTGTCGAAAGGAAAAAACAAAGGTAAGAATCCCAAGTTGACCCACAAACCTTGATCTGAGTGCCATGAAAAGGCAGCGTAAAACACCTGGTTGTATTAATATCAGGCAGGTTTTGTTGCTTAATGATCTGGTAGAAAGAATGCCAGTTACAGACCGTCTCATGTCCTGGTGGCAAACACAAATCAGTAAGGGAACCAACTCTAGCACAACACCAGCGCCCTCGATCGAGTGAATGACCGTCTCTTCATTCTTGTTTTACCTCGGTATCTGTCAGTTCCTTCTTCAACTTCATTGCCTCCTCCATCAGAACATCCACAATTAGTATTATTTGTATATTCAGAGGCTGTTTGAACTTGTTTTATCGTGCTGTGAGCGTCAAAGTCTCTGAGATTTATTTTACCGTCATATTTAGATTCTCAGTTTTTTTCTATGGTCCTGAGAGAGACATTGACTCTCTCCTGCCTCTGAGAAAAATCTACCTTCTCTGACCCATGAGTGAGCACACCTAAATGTTTAAGTGCCATAAAAGAAGAAACACTCAACACCCTGGAGGGGCTTCAGGTCTGCAGTTCTGCAGCCCTCCACTGGAGGGCAGTGGTGCACTGTGTCTGGACACCAGCAGTGGATTTTAGGAGAGAGGACAGAACTCAGTAGTCTCTTCCTTGTCCATACTGATGGAGCTGCCTGCCTTTGTTTAAGTAACTAATTGTACATAAATATATATTTTAAACCACCTGCGAGTGAATCTGTTAGCAGACAGTCTGGCTCATTGTAGTGGCTTCAATAAAGATGCAGCATCTTATTAGCAGGGCTGCTGCCAGAAAATCTGTCTTCCTGGAACATATTTCACTCTGGACCCTGAATCAGTGAAATTAAATGGTATTTTTTTTAATTGTTTGTTATACTCCTTAATGTATTCCTGGCCCCTGTCCAGGTCCGAAACCCCTTTTTACCTCCACACATCACTCCGGCTCATAATATTTTTTTTCTTAACTTTTCGGTGCAACAAGAACGGCAGTATTGAGGTATGGTTGTACTACAACCATAATGGCAGAAGAACTGTATTATTCTGTAAGTTTGAAAATCATAACACAATATAATAAGGAGAAATGTTTAAATCATGTGTATTGCAAACCAAGGAACATGAGGTTGGAACGCAATGAGACATAGAGAGAGTAAAAAAAAATCCACCAGAGCTGCAACTAATAATTATTTTCCCGATTAATTAATGAGTATTTTGTCAGTAAAATGTCAGAGGATGCAAAAAATGCTCATCACAATTACCCAGAACCAAATGTGTCATTTTTAATTCACTTTTCCTGTCCGACCAACAGGCCAGGACACAGAGTTTACACAAATTCAGTTAACAACCATGTTAGACAAAGAAAAGCAAGAAAGACAAAAAGAAATTGCCAGCAACTTAATCGATAGGAACATTTTATAATTTGTAATTACAATGAGAATCAAATGCTGAAAATACACAAAACAGAACAGTGATGGTGGTTCAAGATTCAAGATCAATTGCATGATTATCATACAATTAGGATTTTAGTTGTAGTTCCAAAATGTAAATTTAATGAATGGATAATTGAATAATATATAAATTCTAAAAAATAAAACTCACATTTCTTTAGGTTAGGATGAGTTCAGGAGTCTCTCAGATGGAGGAACGAAGCTGCTCCGTAGTCTGTCAGTACAACAGTGGATACTAACCCTGTATCAGATTGGTGACCAGGCTGTTGCTTGATGTCTTTTAGGGTCCCGACACACCGGGCTGATGTTCAGCCTTTGGCCACCGTCGTGTCCGTTGGATCTAGTTTGCCCTTTCCCAGCTGACTGAGTGAGCAGAATCTGTGACGGAGCCCATTGGTGTGATGATTTAGGTATTTCCTGTTTTATTTTGTTGTTCTCTTCTCATGTGTCCTGTTTAGCTTTTCACTTCCTCTCTTTGTCCTTTTCCCTCCTTTTTTTCCTATTCATTTGTCAATTAGTCCCAGTCTATTTAAGCCTGTGTGTCATGTTTGTCAGTTTGTCTGTTCTGTTTTCCCTGCGTCAGTCCTGTGTCCACTGTGTTCCTCATGTTCCCGCCTGTGCCCCCAAAGCCTCTGTAGTTAGTACTTTATTGCTATTTTTTCTTTGTATTTTTGTAGGTCTTTACTCACGGATCTGCCTGCGTGCTCCCTCTATTTTTGTTGCCTTCTGTTTGCTAGTGTTTTTTCACCCATTTAGTGAGGTTTCTCTTTAATTTGGATTCCACCTGTTCACCAGTGCCATTTCCAACTTTTTATCAGATATGTTTTTTGATTAAAAATGGCTTTTTTTAGCGAGAGTGGTGCAACATTTGTTAGGCAAAAGCTGCTTTACCATAACAACCATATGTGTGTCCACAGTCTGGAGTCTTTCCCTTTTTGAGTGATGAACGGCGCCTTGTGGTATGGAGTGTATCTCTTCTTGTACAAGCTAGTTGGCCATCAGCTGTAGTCTTTGTGCTGTGTGCGAGTGCAGCTTTTTGCCTAAGAAACGGGTGACGCATGGCTTTTGGTGCTGCTAGATCTTTGATGACGTTGGTCTGTCTGGGCTGTTAGTATCCTTTGACCTCCCTGATATCGTAGATGCTGTTAGATGGGCACTAATGATTTTCTGGGTGGTTTTAATCACCTGCTTTTCTGACGACAGACCAACCATGTTAGTGTCTGTTGCTGTTTCTTCGTGACGAAGGGCAAAGTTATCATCCATTCATTCGTTTGAATAAGGTTTTAACCCACTCACGGACGAGCATAAACACGTGTTCACGTATACTATATTTCAGGCACAGATGCACCTCCTCACTGTCCTTTTCTGCAGGCCTGAAGGACTTTATTTCTCTGGGAGGTTAAGTCCTGACCCTGCAATAAGCTGAGAGTGAAAAAGTGGTGAAGAAAGAAAAGAAAGAGCGACAGAGGCAGGGAGAGCGCTGTGACTGCTGGAGGGAAACGAATAAGGAGACCTTTAGTCGTCGGAGGTGCGGGTCCCTGCACTAGTTCGGGGGGTCAGCAGCAGCAGCTGTCCTGCTTGACCGACTCTGATGAAGCTGCAGATTCTCACCTCCGTGAATCATCCCGCCCTATTCTCCTCGTCCTCGTCCTCGGCTCCCACCTGGACTCCTTTTCACAAAGAGAGGGGATTCCTCCTCTTAGGCCTCTTTCTTCAGCACTGAGGCAATCAGACTGTTGAACACGCAGAAGGAGATGAGACATTTTAAATTAGTGTTAGGAGAGGGGGAGAGAGAGAGAAGAGGAAAATGACATTTTTCATTTTCTACAATAAAAGGCACTACATTGAATTCTCGGAGCATGACAATACGGAGGAGTAAGTAATGGAATAGGAGCAGACGTGGGTGCCTGTGTGTTAGTGGATAATGAGGAATTTAAAGATGTACGGTCCTCTGCTGCCATTCAATCAGACTCTCACCCTGCCGCTGTCACTGGCCCTCGTCTCACCGCTGTCACAATACAGCATGGAGACTGGAACTTCTTCCACGGGGAGGTTTCTGTAGTCATCCGGAACTGTTCTGAAGGAGGTTTTGGGCATCAGCTCATCCAGTGATGGAGGAAATATTCAGATCCTTTACTTAGGTAAAGGTCGGAATACCATACCGTGAAGCTAGAAAGTATGCCTTTAAATGTTACAACAAAAAGACTAGAGCTTTGTCATATATTTTCATTTCTGTAGGTCGCCGCCATGGGAGGGAGGTTGACGAACAAGACTACATTTAAGGTGAAGCCTTTTTAAACTTTAAACAAAACTTATTCAGCCACGCATGCATGAAGTGTGTTCAGCCCCCTGGTGTCGGCCCAGTCTTGATACGTTTCATGGTCACAGCACATAAAACAGAGCTGAGCTACAGTTTTAGGCCACGTTTACGTGACAACAGGCTTGCTCAAAGCGGAATGGTTTCTACTTCGCATTTTGAAAAAGTTAATACGTTCAGATGACATCCTTTTGAAGACAATCTCCGTGCACACAGATCCCAGGGTTCATCCACAGTCTACAAAAATCATAGCAAAATGTCTTTCTCAGTCATAATTTATACAACAATGGTGGTGGAGGAAGTATTCAGATCCTTTACTGAGGTAAAAGTACCAAAAACCCACCGTAAATATAAAAAAAGGTAATGCTTTAACGTAAAAATGAATTGTCCTGCATTCAAAATGTTACTTAAACTGACAATAGACTATTTTTTTTTCTAAAATCAGCATGTTGATGCAGTAGAAAGCTGCAGATCATATAACTACATCCAGAAGATGTTACACTTCTTTTAAAAAGTCATAATCAATACAGTTCTGAATTAGACACACATTATTTCCGGAGCTGATAAGTTGCAAAGAGACATCTTGCTTTTTCTCATCTCTTCTGGGCGTTGCACATGTGCAGGTACAAATCAGGCAGCTCATTCGGCTCAGACCACACAGAAGACACTGACAGCGGTTAAACTATCTTCAACTTTAAGTTTCCCTTTCAAACAGACTGACCAACTAGATGGAAAAATATGCTGCAGTTCATGGAGTCCTGATTGGGGGTGGAGGCGATAAGAACCTGTTTCTACTGCAAGTTCAAATGACCCAGGAGTAGATCCTGACTGTATATACTCACATTGCACACAAAAGCCAGATGTCAGCTGGTTTTGGTGGAGGGTTTTTTGGCCGGTGCAAGATGGGTATAAATGTTGATTGCACAATGTAATGGCTATATATTAATGACACCTTCCCTGCATACACCTCTGTTTTGTCTGCCACTGGGCATGACATTTTGTCGGGAAAGTGATGGCTGACTGCAGATTCAGTCATGCTGGCAGTCTGGCACCTTTTCTATCTGCTTTCACCTTTCCATTATAGACTAAATTAAAGACTAATGTCACGTTGTGTCCTGTGTTGTTGGACGTCGTGACTCTGAGGAAAATGAAAAAATAAGTTAAAAGCATAGGTGCTTTATAATCCAACGTGCACACTTGGTTCACATGGTCATGTTGTTGGACACTGTGTGAAGTGTCCAGGAGAAGGAGGTACTCAGTAGTTTTTACAGAAATGTGTTGTTTTTTTTTTAGCAACCTGAGGGGAATCTGAACACAGACAGTCAGCCTTTAAAGGTACAGTGTGTAGGATTTAAAGTGGCATCTAGTGATGTGGTTGCAGGTTACAACCAACTGAATAGCCCTCCCCTCAAAAGTCTTGGAGAACATAAAGTGGATGCTAAAAATGTGAAAAACAAAGGCCTTCTCAAGAGGCAGTGTTTTTTTGCTTCTTTCTTTCCTTTGGTCCATTCTGGGCTACTGCAGACGGTACCTGTCATTGTATACCGTACGATGAGGTTGGGTGGTCTCAAAGAAAGACGTGCTACACGTGTCTCTTTATCGATAACGCCCTTGCCGTTAAATGATCAGTCAGAGCTGCTTAATCGTTCAGATGGACTTCATCAGACCTGTTGGCTCTTGCGTCTGTTTCCACGATTGAAGTCTTAACTTGAAAAGTATGCTTGTAGATTTTAGTGCCTCTGAGTCCTGGAACAAAGCACAGCATCTCCTTAAAAAATCAATACCTGGAAATACCTTAAAACTTCCATCCTCTGCTTGTAATTGTTTTGATTAACTGTATCATATTAACATTCAGTTGTAGCTATTTTACACAACTTTGTGTTTTTCTTGTTTATTTTGAGCGATCCGTAGGCGTTCCTTTGGAGGAACCGTGGTGAATTTGATTTGATTTTCGAGTTTCTGCTTGAATGTATTTTAACCTTGTCCATTCAAACTGTTGTAGGCAGACAAGATGATGCTTGTTTTCTGTTAGTTGACAGGTTACTCTTTGTTGAAAAGGTCCGGTTTGTAAGGTAAGTAGATTCAACTTGTACACGACTTGAACAAATACTGTAAGCGTTGTTGGTTGGTTCCGCCGCCACCTCAATGCGTAACCCCAATGCGGGAATGAGACTCAAATATAAGCTTTTCCTACAAAAAGGACCTTTGAATTGTACATTTTTATTACAAAAATTGTAATCATAAAATGATTTACTTTTTGCGCCTAGTTTTTATTTTCCTCTTGTTTTACCCCGGTTTTAAACGAGTTCTGTGAAACGGAGTGTTTTGTTAGAAGCCAGTGATTATTTTACCTGTTTCTAAACAAATGTTAGTCGTTTTTCGCATCACGCTACAATCAAAAAAGTGAATAATAAAGTGCTACCACTGTGACATAGAGCCCCTTTAAATGTAGTTGTTACCCCAAACACCTGGCTATTGCCTCGTTACACCCAAAAAACGTCATCATCCGTTTATAGTAACCACAAATATGTTTTTGAGACCTCTAATGTAAAGTAAAACAGATTTGCAACTACTCTTGCATTAAATCCACTGTAGGTTGCTAAATACCGATCCTAACATTACCAGTGCACATACAGAATAAACATCATTTCTTCTTTAACTACACGCTGCAGGCATCATACAGTGAAGCATGTCAACACAATAGTACATCTCCAGGCTTTTTGTTCAGTCCTCACGCTCTGTAATAATAATAACCACAGTATTTGTAAACTATAGCATATCATTTAGAAACATTGCGTGGTGACATCATCACAAAGCGGCACCGTAATTTCAACTTCAGCCCTCGAGCAGAAAGAAAACCTGTCAAGCACGGGAGGAAACGTTTTCACCGGCCAGAAAATATTCTTTACTGTTACAACTCTAAACACTGTTTTGACATAATTGCTGCCCTGAGAGTGCACGAAGTGGAGAGTGAACCCTTATTTATTAGAGCCCTAACACCCCCCACTGGGCCGTTTTCCTCCCAGTGAGCAGTCATTAGAAAGCACGCACACAGCAGGACGCCCCAAGACAAAATGCAAACATCATTGTTCTGTGTACTCCTCGGAGTTGTTCCTCGCAGCCTAATGGCATAATGTGTCTTTTATTTCTTTCATTTCGTTTGAGGCATTCAGCGCTCAGCATTCTTCCCTACACGCGGCTGGTTTTTTTTTCAATATAAAATGCGCAAAGCTGAAAACATTGTTTTTGCAGCACGGCCCTGTGCTGGCAGGTGAACGCTCTCTTCTGTCTTTCCCCGCAGCCAGGCAAGTTTTTAATTTCACACAATGTCAGGATGTCACCTTCGAGTATTCAATTTCAGTTACAATTTAGTTCTTTTTTTTTTCTTTCTTTTCTATTTGCACCTAATGAGTTCCAGTGTGGATGTTGTTGTTGGTTTTTTTTTTTGGGTTTTTTTCACACTCATTATTGAATCAGAGCAATAGAGAGAGGCAGGAGTTCATGTTGGAGAGAGAGCAATCAGAACATCCTTCAGCTGGCGTGGATAAAAAGGCTGAATGTTCTGGAAGTGTTCAAGGCCAAAGTGAGAGATGAGAGGAATCTGTTGATTTGCTAATGGAGCAGAGGTGGCAGAGCATACAGCACCCTGTGTACAACAACACGTCTGCTCTGACCTCTTTTTTTTATACTCCTTTTACACCTGGCCTATGTTCTCTCCCTTCATTTCCCAATTTTGCTTCCCCCCCCTCCCTCTTTAGCCATGCATAGATAAATATTCTAGTCACCACTTATGACTGATATTTTCCAAGCCTTCAGCATTCAATTGTTACATCCTCAGCTACTCTGAAGATGCAGGGACAAGCACATTGTACACCCGAAGGAAATTTCCCTCCAACAACAAAATTACACTCGGATACAAAACAAGCACGCACGTCCGAGTGTACAAATGCACGCCGGAGCACACGCGCGCATCCTCCCACCGCTACACGAGCGCATATTAGCATACACAGACAGACACACATACAAATAGATGTTCTCACAAAGCTTGCAAATTCCATTACACTTCAAAAACTCTCCCCCTAAAAAGGATTTGGGTTAATTCAGTAAACACAGGGTCAGAGCTACCACGAGAGCTGGGAAGGAGGTGTGGCGTGTGTGTACAAGCATCAGTCTGTGTGTGTCTGTGTTTGTGCACGTGCATGTGTGTGAGGAAGAAACGCTGACTGTGTGAAGCAGAGAGTCCTGGCAGCAGCAGCAGCAGCAGCAGCAGTCTAAACCCAGCCACTCTCTGCAGAGATAGCGCTTCTTTCTCATTTGCTCTGGCCCTATTTTAATAATAGCTGTGCATAAGTAATTTCTAAAAGGCCAGGCAGGCACATGGGCGTGGGTGGGGGGAAATTAAACTCATTTTATCTGTGAGCAGGTGGATTCCTATTTATCATTAACATGCATAGAATTTGCACAATGTTATTTCTTGCTGCTGCTACTGATGGAACGTCATCCAAATAATGTCGGAGGAGGGTCTGCCTTTTTTTTTCTCTCTCTCTTTTTTTTTTTTTCCGC